>CAUYQG010008982.1:0-14473 GCA_963574415.1 Tarsius wallacei
CGGTGTGAGACTCCAACTCAAAAAAAAAAAAAAAAACCTTTTTGTCATACATGTAGTATTAAAAGTATATACTTAAGGCAAAGAAGTGCTTCTAAAGGAGAGAGTAATTCTGTCTAGGTAGGTCGAGAATAGGGATGGGAGATATGGAAGGCTCCATAGAGAGGGTGATGTCTGAGTAGAGTTTTGAAGAACAGCTTGTCACGGACAAGGTGGATAAGGACATATTTTCAGACAAGTCATAGGATTGTTGAATAGCTGGTATGTTTGGGGAGCTAAAAGTAGTTGGATGTGACTGAAACATAGAGTGAAGGACAGCAGGGAAGAAAGCTGGAGAGGTATGTCAGTGTAATTGTCAGTGGACATTTTTTTTTTTACATTACAAAGAACAGAAATAGCCCATCATAAAAAAGTGCAGGCAAATGTTGATCTTTAGAAACTTGTTATATTGGCTATAGAAATTGTTTTTGCTTTGAGAGAACTAGATGCCGGGCGTGGTGGCTTGTGGCTCATGCTTGCAATCCCAGCACTTTTGGAGGCGGAGGTGAGAGATTGCCTGAGTCCAAGGGTTTAAGACCAGCCTGAACAACTGTGAGACCTCATCTCTACAATAAATCATAAAATTAACCAGGCATGGAGGTGCATATGCCTGTGGTTTCAGATACTTAGAAAGCTGAAGCAGAAGGATCACCTGAGTGTGCCATTGCACTCTAGCCTGAGCAACAGAGTGAGACAGTGAGACTCCTACTTAGAGAGAGAGAGAGAGAGAGAGCTTGACTTCAAAATATGTGATTTTCACATAACTAAATTATCAAATGCAACAGTAATTTTTTCTTTTGAAACATGACAGGAATGGAAAGAATATTTGTGCAACATTGTGTTGATACTATACTTACTTGGGATATGAGGCAGAGAGGATCTTAGATAAACTTACAAGTTTACATAAAGAGAAATACAAAGATGTTTATTGCACATTGTTTCCATCAGTAAAAAACTGGAAACTAAATGCCATCAACAGGAGAGTAGAGTGTGGAGTATTCAGTTAATGGAATATTTTCTTTTTCTTTTTCTTTTGAGTTGGAATCTCACTGTCACCCAGGCTGGAGTGCAGTGGCACGCTCATGGCCTCTGCAGCCTCACCCCGCTGGGCTCAGGTGATCCTTTCACCTCAACCTTCCAAGTAGCTGAAATTATTGGCATGCGCCACCATACCGGCTAATTTTTTATTTATTGTAGAGATGAAGTCTTGCCAAGTTGCCCAGGCTGGTCTCAAACCCTTGGGCTCGGGCAAACTTCTCACCTCAGCCTCCCAAAGTGCTAGGATTTTAGGCGTGAGCCATTGCTTCTGGCCTGAAAAATTTTTTTTTTTTTTTGAGTTGGAGTCTCACTCTGTCACCCAGACTGGAGTGCAGTGGCCGCTCCTGACCACCACAGCCTCGACTTGCTGGGCTCTGGCGATCCTTCCGCCTCAGCCTTCCAAGTAGCTGGAACTACAGGCGCGCGCTACCACGCCCGGCTGATTTTTTGATTTATGGTAGAGATGAGGTCTCGCCAAGTTGCCCAGGTGGATCTCGAACCCGCGGGCTCAGGCAATCCACTCACCTCAGCCTCCCAAGGCGTGGGATTACAAGCTGGGCCACCGAGCCTGGCTCTGAAATATTTTGAAATGAATAAGCTGGGTGTATTAATGGGTGTATCTCTAGACCAATGTTGAACCAAGTACAGTTGCATAGTGTGACATATAAGTATGCTATGGTTTAGATAAGTTTTAAACTAGGCAAGACAAAACTATGTACAGTTTATAGATATATACATATATGCTAAACTTATAAAAATGTATGGAATAATACATACAGTATGTTTCTGGGGAGAGAGGGAGGAGATGGGATTATAGTGGGGTAACAGGTGACTTCTGCTGTATATGTAGGAATATATTGTATATATGTTCTTTAGTATAATAACCTAAACTAAATATGGCAAAATATTAAACTTTGTGAAAGTTGGGTAGTGGGTACATAGTGTTTTGTTATTCTTGACACTTTTTTGAAAACATAAGTAGGTCAGAGAAGATGATGGATAGAGAGATGAACAGTTAGCTGTAAAAATTGTTATCCAGGTTAAAAATGGGCATGGCAGATGCAGAAGTCTCCACAAAAGCAGGGGATACTTGAGGAGAGTGTTGGTGAATATAAAGCAGAGAGAGTTGGGGTGAGGACTGAATGAGTCTAATGATTTCTCTTGTTTTTTTAGAGAAATATGAAACGCAATGGAAGCAGAAATTGTTTAAACAGGAGAAGTAGGTTTGGTTCTCGAGAAAGAGACTGGCTAAGAGAAGATGTGAAGAGGGGCTGTGTTTACCTTTATGGAGCAGACACCACCACTGCCACTACAACCACCACCGCCTCCTCCTCTTCTTCCTCCTCCTCCTCTTCTGACTTACATCTCGTCCTTTGCACAGTAGAGACACCAGCATCAGAAATATGTGCTGGAGAGGGAAGAGAAAGTCTTTATTTACAGCTTCATGGAGACCTGGTCAGGTGAGGTGTGAGTTTTACCATTTTAATTCTACTACAATATAAGTAATATATGTTTCTGCTTAGAAGTTGACTTTGGGATTTTGATTGTGCTGGAACTGATGTTAGTTATGGAGGCACTAGGCTTCAAAAATGATTTGTCCTTGAAATGCTGACTTTATGATTTTGAATTTTAAAACTATTGATGAAGGAAAATTTCAGAGTCCTTTCTTTGGGATACACTATAGGTCAGGTATTTAAATTTAAAATAAGTATTTTTAAAGTTAATTTTTTTGAAAAGTATAAATAGAATGAAATTGAAGTGTATGAAAGGGTATAGAGTGAGAAGTACTGCCAGGTGTGGTGGCTCAAGCCTGCAATCCCAGCACTTTAGGAGGTGGAGGCAAGAGGATTGCCTGAGCTCAGGTTCAAGACCACCTTGAGCAACATGGCGAGACCTCTACAATAAATCAAAAAATTCGCTGGGCATAACAGCACATGCCTGTGGTTCCAGCTACTTGGAAGGCTGAGGCAGAAGGATCACCTGAGCCCAGGAGGTTGAGACTGCAGTAGCTGTGAGCGTGCCACTGCACTCCAGCCTGGGTGACAGTGAGACTCTGACTCCAAAAAAAAAAAAAAGTGAGAAGTACTTTTCTCTCTCCTATTCCCTAACTACCCAGACCTTTTCATGAAGGCATTTGTTATTACCTGTTTCTTACGCATCCTCAGGATATTCTAAGTGATTATAAACATGTATATACTGATGCATGACAATCTCAATATGTCAATTTAAAACTAATGACCTTATATGCGACACATTATTGACTTTATTTCTCTTAGAGATCTTTCCATTTTAATACTTACTATAATTATCATTTAATGTATTCCATGGTCACTGCCTTGCTAGAGTCTGGTGTGACCATGTGCTCTTTGAGCTATGGCCAGCCAAGTTTCTTAAGCTCTGACCCCCTCTCCTACTTTGGAGAGATGAATCCTCTCTCTCTCTCTTACTTACTTTCCAAATAAACTATATTTTCTAATCTAAAAAAAAATTTATCATTAATGAGTCTGCCATGATTTTAGTCATTCTTCTCTTAATGGACATTCAAATTGTTACTTTTTTGCTATTAAAAACTGCTGCAGTGAATATCCTTGTACCTATGATATCTCACATGTGAGTCTATTTATAGGATAAGCTGCTAGAAGTAGATTTGCTGGGTCAAAGGATATGAGCATTTATGATTTTGATAGATATTGTTAAATTCCTCTTCATAGAGGTTATACTTATACCAAAAATATAAAAGTATACCTCTTTCCCTCTTACTTTCTCAAAAACATGTTAGTATTAAATTCCATGTGAAGAGAGACACATATACATGCCTGAGTTAATATCTGCTTGTAAATAGAAATGAATGCTAGTAGTCTTTAAATGAGAGTATCAGAGCCAGGCTTGGTGGCTCAGCCTGTAATCCCGTGCTTTGGGAGGCTGAGGTGAGTGGATTGCCTGAGCCCACGGGTTTGAGACCCGCCCGGGCAACTTGGCGAGACCTCATCTCTACAATAAGTCAAAAATTAGCTGGGCGTGATAGCATACGCCTGTGGTTCCAGCTACTTGGAAGGCTGAGGCGGAAGGATCGCCGGAGCCCAGTGGGTCGAGGCTGCGGTGGCCGGGAGCGGCCACTGCACTCCAGTCTGGGTGACAGAGTGAGACTCCAACTCAAAAAAAAATAAATAAATGAGAGAATCATAAAATCAGCATTCCAAGGAGAAGTCTTTTCTAAGCCTAGTGACTTAGATATTTGCAAATCTGTTAGGAATTTTGTTGTTTTAGTGTTTTGTTTTTTTAATGAGTGAAGTTGAGCGTATTTTCATGGGGTTAAAAGTCATTTGTGTGTGTCTTGAAAATTTGTATATAAATGTGAAGAAAGTGTTCTTAAAGTGGTCTTATACTATGGATAGGAACTCTTTCATTCAGATTTTTAAAAAATCAGTTTTAGTTCTTTGAATTAGATGTCTAATAAGAATTCTTTAAATGCCTGACCATCGTTTTTCTCTCCACTCTCTTTCCTGCAAAATAGAAGAGTTTTAAAACAGAGTTCAAAGCTGTGGATTCAATACTGCTGAATGTGAGAAAGGAGGCTTTTCTTTACACCTTTAAAGTGTGATAATAATAGTAACACATTTAGGGGAGCTAAAATTTGATGTCATTTTAAAAGTCTAAACTGAGGTTTACTATGTGTTCCTTTAGGATTTATACTAATAACTGAAAAAGTAGATTAGCATTTGAATATTTTCCTTGTTCACCAGTTAACTACATTTGCTAAATCTATTTGTAAAACAAAGGATCAGACAGGGTGATCCTTAGGCTTTTCTAAATCTTAACACTGATTCCAATCTAATTTTATCAGGTGGAAAGCATTGACCTAGATTATAGCTGATTGAGCATGTGACTTACTTTTTTATGTAGTAATGTTTATGTATTCAAATATATTAGAAATGTGGATAAAACCCCACATTTCAAACTGGGATTTGCTTGCTACTACTAGTTGTGTAATTAGTTAGGAATCTAAATACGATATAGTTTATTTACTTATGTGAATCTAAATGGTACTTAAAGTGAGGAGTTTGTTTCTTTTGTATCCTTGATCATTTATAATGAAATAGTTCTTTGAAGATACAATTGATTAGAAAATAATGAAAACGCTATTGAATTGTGGTTTGAAAGAACGAATAGGCCATTGCTTTGGTAGACTCTGGTGTGGCCTTGTGCTCTTTGAGCTATGGCTGTTGCCATGTTTCCTGCTTTGGCCCCCTCCCCCACCTTGGGGAGTGAATCTTCTCTTTCCCTCTCTCTCTCTAATTTGCTTTTAAATAAACTATGTTTTCTAATAGAAAAAAAGAATATATTTTAATTGCTGGAGTAGGAGTTCAAGAACTTTTATCCAACTAAGGATGATGATAATAGAGATCAGCTAACTAACATTAAGTGGTTTCCTGTGCTAGTCAGTGTGCTTACTATGCACATTTTCTCATTAAATCCTCACAGTAACTCAAAGGGAGATAGTATCATTCCTTTCAGATGAGGAAAATTGAGGCTTTGAGAGGGGTCCTGTAACTTGCTCAAGGTCAGGAGTACTGTCAGGCAGATGGAATGCCCGAATCATTCAAGGTAGATGATGGACTTTGTTCTGAGTAAAGGCGCTTCCCAGGAGGACCTGGCACAGCAGTGTCCCTTCCTTGGTTTCACTATTTAATCATACTTATTTCAAGATCTTTTTTAGATTGCTTACTCAGCTGTTAATTGCATGTGTTCAGTCTTGTATTTTCTAATCAGAGGAGTAGGTACTTTCTTCATAACAGCCCTTTATAAGATAGTTGACAATCTAAGGCATTATCTTTTAAAATAAATTTTGTTGTTGGGCATGGTGGCTCACACCTGTAATCCAGCACTTTGGGAGGTGGAGGCAAGAGGATTGTTTGAACCCAGGGGTTCTAGACTATCCTGGGCAATTTGGCGAGACCTCATCTCTACAATAAATCAAAAAATTAGCTGTGTGTGGTGGTGCATGCCTGTGCTTCCAGCTACTTGGTAGGCTGAGGCGGAAGGATCACCCAAGCCCAGCAGGTCGAGGCTGCAGTGTCCATGAGCATGCCACTGCTCTTCAGCCTGGGCGACAGAGTGGGACTCGAACTCAAAAAATAAAAAATAAAATGAAATAAATTTTGTTGATGTTAGGTTAAAATATATCCCTGTGGGGCCTCCAAATGTTAGGTCAGACCTACCAGGGTGGGATGTGTGATTCAGTGCCACATAAAAGATGCAAATAATTGCACAGGAGTTAGATCAGGAGATATAGTTTATTTAGAAACTAAATTAGAGAGAAGAGAGAGAGATTCACCTCCCCAAGGTACAGGAGGAGGCCAAAACTAAGAAACATGGGGGTGGGAGAGGAGAGAGAGAGAGAGATAAAGGGAGAGGAGAGGAGAGAGAGAGAGAGATAAAGGGAGAGGAGAGGAGAGAGAGAAGAGAGAAAGGGAGAGGAGAGGAGAGGAGAGACATGGCAGCCATAGCTCAAAGAGCCATGTGGACACATCAGAGTTTAAGAAAACAATGACTGCTGACTGCTCAAAGTTGAATCCTTTTTAAACTTTTCCTTTGATGGGGGAAGGTTGTTAAGGTGATTGGATGGTGGTCTGCTCCATGTCATCAAGAAGGGCAAGTATGCACAGGTACTGATGTCAGGTGATGGATTGCAGGCAGCTGGGTGGACCAGTCGCTTGACTGCTGCCATGATGATGGGGTCTGTGTCATGAAGTGTCCTGAAGGGCTGATTAGGTCAAATTGTTTACAAAACAAGTGGGGGAGGGGCTTGTAAAGCAATTATCAATAGCTACCTCCGAGAAACCTGTTCTATCCTTGGCTAGTGGATTAGAGGGTAAATTAAAGTGAACTGCTAGATAAACATGACAACTAGGCAGTGTTAAAATGGCTGCTTTTTGGCTATAATATTAACTCCATGTTATGTCCTTTCAGTTGATTACTGATGTATAGTTTATGTTCACTGAAGAAATTTTGGAAAAAGTATAAGAAAAAAAATAATATTAAATACTTATGTTTTATGTAGATTACCTTATTTAATCCTCACAACAGTCCTGTGTGATAAACACTATCCTCATATTATAGATGAGGACAGTGAGAGTCAAGAGGTGTTAAGTATCTCTCCCAGGTGGCCACCAGTGAGAAAAGATGGGGGTAAAAAAAAAAAAAAGAGGGCTAAACTCATCTAAGTGCAATCAGGTAGTAAGTAGTAGAGCTGGACTTTGAACTCTGGCCTTCTAACACTGGATCCCATTCTCTTAACCTATTCCCTCCCCATAGTTGCCCTGGTCTCAAGCCATTCTCCTGTGTAAACCTCTCAAGTTGTTGGAATTATAGATGTGAGCCACCACATTCAACTGGGCTCCTACCATATATTCAATTTTGTATTCTGTCTGCTTCACTTAATGGGTCATCTTAATTTTATTGTGTCATTAAAAGCTATTTAGACACAAGTTTTAAAAGCTATAAAATATTTCACTATATGGATATACTGTAACTTGAGACATAACATACAATAATGGTGTAGAGCTTAGATGAGTGTTTGAGAGAGTGTGGGTTCATATTCTGGCTTCTTCAGTTACTATGCAAGTTACATAATGCTTGTACCTCAGTTTACTATTTTGTAAAATAGAAGATGATAGTGTTTCATTGTTGAGTTATCACCAGGATTAAATTAATTATATGTTATGAAGATTAAGTGAATTAATACTTGTAAAGTAGTTCTGGAGTGGGGTCTGCTATTGTATATTTCTATTAAGCTCCTAAGTGATGTGTTATACTTCGGATAGCAAGAATGTAGAGAACTTAGAATGATGTCTGGCACCTAATAAGTACTTAATAAATATTACCTGTTTGGGTTGTTTCAAATCATTCAACTCTTAGAATTGGCGTTGTATTGACTAAACCATTGTCTGAATTTTTACATTGCTGATTTCCCTAGGCTAGCTCCTAGAAATGAGATTATTGGGGCTATAATTACACCCCGTGTTTTCTGTATATCATTCATTACTTCTTTTTTTACTTTTTTTCAGCCATGAACTTGTCACTTGAGTATAACTCATGGATTACTAATTTAAGAATGTTAGCACTTGAATGAACCTTAGAGAGATCATCTAGTAGTGAAAGTAAATTTACCCAACCCAACTATCCTTCACCTTTCCATTTGGAAACGTGTGGGCACAGAGGTTTTTGGTTGTCACAACTGCTGGACATTTAAGGCACAAGAGTCAGAAAGTCTTAATGTCTTCAGTATGTATAGGGCAGCTCTGTACAGCAGGTAATTGTCCTGTCCCCAAAACTAGGAACTTCCCCAGTGGGAATCACCAAGACCATTTCCCTTTGTTCCCCCACCCCTTTGTTTTATAAATGTGAAACAGGCTTAGAGAGCTCAGGCTGATAGCATTTCTGCAGCTGGCTGTTGATTGTAATATTTGGCCTTTTTCTGTTGAACTGTTTAAGTTGATGAGTGACTCTTGTGAAGCTTAGTGTAATCATTGCTTAACTGTCTGAAAAGTTGTAATAACCCCATATATGATACAATGGAAATCCCTTTGGCTCACGATCATATATTTACTTTTACTCCTAGTCATGAAAATAAGATTTCAAAGTGTTTGATAGCTATCTTTTAAGATTACTTGAGAACTAATAGGGTATAATATATAACAGAAAATAATACCCTTGGTTTGAGATCCTGAGTTCTAATTCCTTTTCTGTCAGTGATGTGCTGGGTGACCTCTTGGAAGTCACACAATTTTGTTTGCTATGTTTACTGTACTTTAAAGTTATAAAGGTCAGGCCAACTGTGGTGACTCACACCTGTAATCCCAGCACTTTTGGAGGTAGTGATGAGAGGATTCAGCCAGGTGGGAGGTGCCTGTGGTTCCAGCAACTTGGATGGTTGAGGTAAAAGGATCTGCCTGAGCCTAGCAGGTCTTGGCTACATTGGCCATGAGTGTGTCACTGCACTCTAACCTGGGCAGCAGAGTGAGACTATGACTCAAAAAAAGGTCAAATAAAGAATCCTGTTTTAGGATGTATATACTGAACTGTTACCTCAGTTCAGGAAAAGGAGATTTTCTGTTTGCTTTGTGCTTCATATTATTGTACTATGATAAATTTTGGAAGAATGCATTATAAAAACTGGAATATAAATAAACAATTTTCTTTTATTTTTGTGTTTTTTGTTGACTTTTTTTTTTGAGTTGGTGGAGTCTCACTCTCTTGCCCAGGCTGGAGTGCAGTGAGCCACTGCACCCAACTTTGTTGACATTTAAAACTTGAAATCGGGCCAGGTGTAGGTCAAGGCTGCATTCCAGTCTAAGCGACAGAGCAAGACTCTAACTCAAAACAATAAATAAATAAATAAATAAATAAATAAAATAGAACTTGAAATCAAGCCAGACGTGGTGGCTCACGCCTATAATCCCAGCACTTTGGGAGGCAGAGGCGAGAGGATTGCCTGAGTCTGAATTTGAGACCAGCCTGGGCAGCATGGTGAGACCTCAACTATACAATAAATAAAAATTAGTTGGGCATGGTGGCACATGCCTATAGTTCTAGCTACTTGGAAGGCTGAGGTGGAAGGATCGTCTGAGCCCAGCAAGTCGAGGCTGTGGTGGCTGTGAGCAGTGTGCCATTGTACTCCAGCCTGGGTGACATAGTGAGGCTCTAACTCAAAAAACAAACAAACTTGAAATCAGCATATATCTTATAATGGATGATAGGTCATAGTTTAATTGGGCAGAGAGTTTTCTTTTTTTTTAATCTCTTTTTTTTTTTTAGAGAGATAGGGGTCTCAATATCTTCCCCAGGCTGGAGTGTAGTAGCTATTCACAGACCCAAACATAGCACACTACAGTCTTGAACTCCTAGGCTCAAGCAATCCTCCTGACTCAGCCTCCCGGGTAACTGGGACTTCAGGTGCACGCTACTGTTCCTGGCTATATTTTTCTTTCTTAAGGGTTATTCTGACATCATCTGGTCAGTAGAATAAAGTTCTGACATTGACAACTAGAGTTAGTTCAGACTTCATAAGTTAAAGGGTACAATCCCCAACAAGACTGCCCTTCAGACTCCATGAACACTTCCCCCAGGCCACCTACACTTCTGTCCAACTGGCTACAAATTTGGGAGTTTCTACAATCCCCTCAGATTCAGTAATTCACTAGAACAACTCCAGAATTCAGGAAGGCACAGTACTTAAATTTATAGTTTCAATATAAAGTATACAAATCAGAATCAGCCAACTGAAAAGTACAAGGTCTGGGAGGGTCCTGAATGCAGAGCTTCTAGAGAGCTTCTGTGCCCTCTCCCGGTAGAGTCAAGCAAGGCCTGTCACCCTCCCAGCACATCAAAGTGTTCACCAACCAGGAAACTACACAGAGCTTCAGTACAGAGTTTTTATTAGGGTTTCATTATGAAGGCATGAGTCATTGGATCATTGACTTCATGATTGAGCTTGCTTTCCAGTCCCCTTTGCTCTGCCACGCAGGTAAGACTGGGCCCAACCCTTTAATCCTTGGTCTTTTTGGTGATCAGCCCCTATCCTGAGTCATCTCATACTTAGCATAAACTCAGGAGTGATCCAAGGGGCTTATGAATAACAAAGACACTCCTGTTTTCTTAGAAAATGCTAAAGATTTTTTTTTTTTTTTTGAGTTGGAGTCTCACTCTGCACTCTGTCACCCAGACTGGAGTGCAGTGGCCGCTCCCGGCCACCGCAGCCTTGACCTGCTGGGCTCCGGCGATCCTTCCGCCTCAGCCTTCCAAGTAGCTGGAACTACAGGTGCGTGCCACCACGCCTAGCTAATTTTTGATTTATTGTGGAGATGAGGTCTCGCCAAGTTGCCTAGGCGGGTCTCGAACCCGTGGGCTCAGGCAATTCACTCACCTCAGCCTCCCAAAGCACGGGATTACAGACTGAGCCACCGAGCCCGGCTAATGCTAAAGATTTAGAGTCTCCTCCTTGGTATTAGGGACAAAAGGCCAGGCATACTTTTTTATTCAATAGTGGTTCATGCAAAATAGTGTCTCTTTCAAATGATGGTGCATTGGACTTAATGAAATAGGGTAATTTTTTTTTTCTTTTTGAGTCGGAGTCTCACTCTGTTGCCCAGGCTAGAATGCAGTGGCCTACTCACGGCCACCACAGCCTCAACCTGCTGGGCTCAGGCAATCCTTCTACCTCAGCCTTCCAAGTAGCTGGAACTACAGGTGCGCACCACCACGCCCAGCTAATTTTTTGATTTTTTGTAGAGACGAAGTCTTGCTGAGTTGCCCAGGCTGGTTTCGAATCTGTGGGCTCAGGCAATCCTCTTGCTTCCACCTCCCAAAGTGCTGGGATTACAGGTGTGAGCCACTATGCCTGGCCGAAATATGGTAATTTGAAAACTGGTAATTTGAAAACGTAACTTTTTAGGTTCCTTGGTGTAAGCTTTGATCTCTCTTCTGCATAAATTATTTTAACTATATAAAATAATGTGTATTGCTTAAAAGAACCTTGGTTTTGTGATGCAGCTGACATAGGTTCAAACCTGGATTTCATTATATACTAATTGTATGATTCTCTGGACTTTTTTTTGAGTTGGAGTCTCACTCTGTCGCCCATACTGGAGTGCAGAGGCCGCTCCCGGCCACCGCAGCCTCGACCTGCTGGGTTCCGGTGATCCTTCCGCCTCAGCCTTCCGAGTAGCCGGAATTACAGGCACACGCATCCACGCCCGGCTGATTTTTTTTTTTTTTAATTTATTGTAGAGATGAGGTCTCACCAAGTTGCCCAGGCAGGTCTCGAACCCACAGGCTCAGGCAATCCACTCACCTCAGCCTCCCAAGGTGCGGGATTACAGGCTGAGCCACCAAGCCCGGCTTGGACTTTTTCTTATTTGCCAAATAGACACAGTTTTGTAATGAACACTTTCAGCATGTATGAAGTTAACGTTCACTGAAGAATCCTTTTTGTTGCTATGTGTATTGTTGATTTTTTTTTTTTTTTTGAGTTGGAGTCTCACTCTGTCTCCCAGGCTGGAGGGCCGTGGCTCTCTCATGGCCACCACAGCCTTGACCTGCTGGGCCCAGGTGATCCTTCTGCCTCAGCCTTCCAAGTAGCTGGAACTACAGGTGTGTGCCACCACACCTGGCTAATTTTTTTTGATTTATTGTAGAGATGAGGTCTCGTTAAGTTGGCCAGACTGGTCTTGAAACCATGAGTTCAGGCAATCCTCTCACTTCTGCCTCCCAGAGTGCTGGGGTAATAGACGTGAGCTACCGCGCTTGGCCAGTATACTGTTGATTTTAACATTTGTAGATTTTTACCTTTATAGGTAGTCAGGGATTGAGTTTTAATCTGCTTTTTAATTTTTAAAAATTTTTTGAGTTAGAGTCTCACTCTGTTGCCCAGGCTGGAGTGCAGTGGCATGATCCCTGCTAATGAAGCCTGAACCTTTTTGGCTCAGGGCCTCCTTCCACCATGCCCGACTGATTTTTTTGATTTATTACACAGACGAGGTTTTGCCATGTTGCCCAGGCTGGTCTCAAACTCCTGGGCTCAGGCAATCCTCTTGTCTCAGCCTCCCAAGTACTGGGATTATAGATGTGAGCCACCATGCTGGTCCTGAATTTGATATACACCATGCTGCTGTGTTTTATTAGGGTCTTTGATGCAGGGTGTTTGATTTTAATATTATATGCTTTTGCCTTCCACTATTAACTAAAACTTGTAAAACAATACTTGGAAGAAATTTACTTTTATATATATCTTAACAATAGTCACTTTTTAGAATAACAAATGTTGAAAGACTGCTCTTGGCTAAGAGGTATAATCCACTGCTGATAGCATTGCTGCATCACTTGGCTGGTCTGGAGAGAAATTACCAACTTGCATGGTCTATAATATCTGTTAAGAGCATTAGAAGCAAATCAAAACTGTTACAGTAGTCTTACTTTCTCCCTAAAGCGATAGTAGAAATAGTTCAAATGTTGAATTTTCTGTTGCCATCATTATTTCTTTTTTACCCATTTTGCAGTATATAATTTCCCTTTGATTTGTGAGAGATTTAACTAATAGTTAATTACCAGCCTGTTAAACTTTTGGAACTTTGAAACCCAGAAATGAGGTGTAAGCATATTATAGCATTTCCCTCCCCCATACTCTTCATTCTCTTAAGCAAATGAGTTTAATGAGTAAATGGAATTAATCTTTCATTTTACTTGTTTTTGTACTTCTTGGAGTTTACTTATTTATGCTAAATTAGTGAGAGCAGATGTCAAGGTTCTCTTAATTTCTTTTTCCTCCCACCAGGGAAAATTCTTTTTTTTTTTTTTTTAAGTCCGAGTCTCACTCTGTTGGCCAGGGTAGAGTACAATGGCACTATTAGGGCACACTCCAGGCTTGACCTCCTGGGCTCCTTTTGTCTCAGCTTCTCGAGTAGCTGGGAATATAGGTGCATGCCACTACGCTGGGCTTATTTTTTTATTTTTTGTAGAGATGAGATCTCACTATGTTGCCTAGGCTGGTTTCCAACTCCTGTCCTCAAGCGATCCTCCCACCTCCGCCTCCACCTCCTAAAATGCTGGGATTATAGGCACAAGCCACTGCGCCTGGCTGAAAATACTTTCTTAAGGTGGAAATATATGAAGAGGGTTTCCAAAATCTACAGAGCTTTTTTAGGTCAGAAAATTTGATGATGTAAAATATGTCAGAATTAGGATACTTCCATTTCAACGTTTTCTAGAGAGAAATAGAAAAATTGAGCAAGTGAGGTACAGCCTGAAAGTATAATTATTTGGTGGTCCTGAATATGTGACCATTATATGACATTATGGTGTTTAAATGCATTGAACTCTATATCATAGAATAATAGTAGGGATCAGGTAGAATTTGTATTATATTAGGAAGGTGTTTTATACCTCCTAGACTCTTGAGTTCCAAAAGACCTTAAAGATCAGCTTGATTCTTTTAGGAGTCTTTTTATATCTGTGATAGACGGCTCATGAGTTCTCTGTGGGCAGTTTGAGAGTCAGTCTGTATTATTATTATTGGGCATTTCCAACTATTAGCATTCTGCCTCACATTTAGTTTAAATCTACCTGTGCAACTTAACTTCTCATTGTTCCTAGTCTCATTCTTTGGAGCAATACAGAGTAAGTCTAATTCTTCATGACATTTGAAAGATATAACCATTTGTACCCTTAGTCTCCTTGTCTTCAAGTTAATCCTTCTTCAGTTATTCTTTTTTTTTTTTTTTTTTGAGTTGGAGTCTCACTCTGTCGCCCAGACTGGAGTGCAGTGGCCGCTCCTGGCCACCGCAGCCTCGACCTGCTGGGCTCCGGCGATCCTTCCGCCTCAGCCTTCCAAGTAGCTGGAACT
>CAUYQG010008987.1:0-16340 GCA_963574415.1 Tarsius wallacei
GGATTGCCTGAGCCCACGGGTTCGAGACCCGCCTGGGCAAGCGAGACCTCATCTCTACAATAAATCAAAAAATTAGCCGGGTATGGTAGCACGCGCCTGTAGTTCCAGCTACTTGGAAGACTGAGGCGGAAGGATCGCCGGAGCCCAGCAGGTCGAGGCTGCGGTGACCGGGAGCGGCCACTGCACTCCAGTCTGGGCGAAATAATGAGACTCCAACTCGGAAAAAAAAAAAGTAAAGTCGGATTTTTTTTTTCTTTTTCTTTCTTTCTTCTTCTTCTTCTTCTTTTTTTTTTTTTTTTTTGAGAGAATTTCTAACTCTGTTGTCCAGGCTTAAGTACATGGTATTATCATAGCTCATTATGCAGCCACGACCTCCTGGGCACAGGCAATTCTCAACCTCTCGAGTAGCTGGGACAACAGGCATGTGCCACCACACGTGGCAAATTTTTTGTAGTGTTGAGGTCTTGCTATGTTGCCCAGGCTAGTCTTAAACTCCTGGCCTCAAGTGATCCTCCTGCCTCAGCCTCCCAAAGTGCTGGAATTACAGGGCATGAGCCACTATGCCTGGTCCAAAGCTGGGATTTTTAATTGCCTATAGATGACTAGAAACAACATAAGAATCTGTGTGAGTGTGGTTCACAAATGTCTGCTTCTTCCAGCCGGTTCAGCTTCACTCTATCAGTTTTCCCAAGTAACACAAGTCTGACAAGTGATGGTTTAAATAATCTTTCTCTCCAGTAATAAGAAGTCTCAGACAGGCAGTGTGAGGTCACAGAGTTGCACATCCTATCTCAGGGCTGCAGGCTCCTTCCGTTTTTCTGCTCACTCTGAACACTTGATAGTTGCCATCATGTTTACATTCCAGGCAGGAAGAACAGGAAGGGCAATGGGCAAGAGGCCCATTCCAGGTGCGCCTGATCCTCTTTTAAGGAGTTTTGCAGTCCGCAATGACCATCTAACTCATTAGCTAAGCATGGGCCACATTGTCACTGCTCACGTTTATCTGCCAGGATAGGAAATGCCATCTTCTAGCTGGGCACATTTTTACGCCCAAAATTGGAGTAGTCTCTTTAACATACTATATTGCAGGCTTAAAGAAGTTGTGTTTTCTCGAGTCTCCACCATTTATCTACACAGTTCCCTTGGACAAGACTGCCTTTTCCCACTTAACTATTCTACGAGCTTTTGCTTCTTCAACATTCAGTTTAAGCTATTTATTCCTCTCTGAAGTCCTCTAGGAAGACTCAGTCTCCCTCTCTTATTTCATATTTATAGCATTCTATTATAGCATCTTCATGCATACTCAGTAAACCAAGATCACTTTGAAGGTCAAGATAGATGGTGTATGTCTGGAGGTTGGCTATAGCAGTTGACTGACAGTCATGGCTTAATCAATGTTTATTGAATGAATGAACAAATAAATATATAAAAAATGAGAATGAACAATGAGTATATGATTGAAAAGTAGCACTTTATTCTTTTGGATAAAAGAATGCCTTCTCTTGGATTTTGCTATTCTTTTCTAATCATCATTCAGAAAAATATCTGTCGTATATTTGGGAAATGTTATATTATGAAATTAAAAGAAAGTAAGGAAGAAGGTAGTATAGACATGCCTGCTATATAAAAATATGTGAGCTCCATTCTTTTCTAATAATCATTCAGAAAAATATCTGTCATATATTTGGGAAATGTTGCATTATGAAATTAAATGAAAGTAAAGAAGAAGGTAGTATAGAAATGCCTGCTATATAAAAACATGTGAACTCCTCTGGTTGAAAACTCATGTTTATTATCTCTATTGCTTTACCCATGAAAGGTTTGGTTCAAAGTAAACAGACTTTTAATGAATGCTGAATGAATGAGCATTGAACTAAAAGGAAAAGAGATAATATTAAGAGTTAGCAAGCTGACTTCATCTGTCGAAAGTCCAAGCAGTATGCTATTAATGTCATTGTTGTGAGTGAATAATTTTAGGGTACAATAGATAAGTAATTAACAGTAGTAATAATTATTGTTCAAAATGATGGTATGTAGAAAGCTGGTGTTTTTAACTTCTTTTAAGATATATTGGGTAACTGCAATGATCATTATAATGTGTAAGCTTTTTTTTTTTTTTTTGGTCAGTGTTTCATTCCATCTCACAGGCTGGAATGCAGTGACACAATCACATCTCACTGTAGCCTCAAACTCATGGGCTTAGGTGATCCTTCCACCTCAGCCTTCCAAGTAGCCGGAACCACAGGCACTCGCTACCATGCCCAGCCAAATTTTTTTTTCTTTTTTCTTTTTTTTATTGTAGAGACGAGGCCTCACCAAGTTGCCCGGGCTGATCGCAGACCTGCGGGCTCAGGCAATCCACTTGCCTCAGCCTCCCAAAGTGCTGGGATTATAGGTTGAGCCACCGAAGCCGGCCAAGAAATAATTTTATAACTACAGAATACTGGGATCTAAATAGCAAAATCAGTGCCTTCATTCAAGAGTATATTTTGTAAGGAATTATTTCTGCCAGTGAAAAAGAAGAGATATTCTAGATAGAATATCAATGTGTATAATGTGATATTTATTTTTAAATGGTATTAAGCATTGGGTATTCATTTGCTCTGTTAAATCTCATTTGGAGCAAGAGAAGGTGGGGCTTGGCATCTTTGTAAGACAATAGAAATGAAAGACTGGCTGCTTTAAGTGCAGGGAGGAGATGTTCTCTTTGAACACATCCAGGGTCCAAGCCTGGAGACTCCAGCTCTTAGAATACCCAGTCCACTGTTAAAATCAGGAAGGAGGAGTGTGAAAAAAGAAAAGTGCATCTTTTTTTTCCTTTATGCTCAGGAATTGATAGGGGAAAAGGTGAAAATCAGAAGTAAGAAATCAATTTTTCCTCTCTTTCGTGAGTAGGAATCAAAAACAAAGGCGGGTCCTGGAAGCTGAGGGGAAAGAGGCAGGCTGCCCTTCCCTGTGACCTACTTGGAAATGCTGAAATGGAGCCAGCTTGGTGTCCTCATAGTGATCTGGGGTGATGGCCCTCACTTTCCTGAGTTTCAGGGTTTCTGAGCCAGCCTCAGTTCCATGTATCAGAGATACTGAGTCAAAGGAAACTGTGACCAGGCAAGAGAGACTGGGGTAAACAGGCTGGCAAACCTAATAGAGAACTCCTCAGACACTCAGCTGCTATTGTTGGCCATGTTTGTTCACATGACCAGGGAAGAGGACAACAGAAGAGGCAAAGGACACCTCATCCAAGGACTCCTTTTTCCCCCCCATTTACAAGCCCCTCAACATCCACCCCCTGACTCTCAAGAGAACACCAGCCAATGAAGAGTATCATATAACCAATGAAGAGGCAGAACACTAGCTCAGTTCACTGTTTACGTTCTTGGCTTCTTAATCCCCCTCCCCCAATTAATCAGCAGGTGGGTTCAGGAGTATTAGTCATTGCTCCTGAAGATCTAAAATCTGTTGGGAATTAAATTTGCATTAAATTTGAATTAAATTCACCCCCACTCTAAGCATGCAGGTTTACATAAGGCATCATGTTCAAGTTTAAAGATAGAACTATATAAAAACAAAGGGAACAACACCAGATTTACATTTCAGCAGGAATCATCCCGGTCAGGAAATTTTTGTATGTGGATCCATTATGTACAGAAAAGTGAACTCCATGGTCTTCTGAGAATGATTCTGGTGAAGTCTTTGAAGACTCAGAGCACTAATACGGTCAAATCTTGGAATTTATTTATTGCGCTAAGGAGAGGATACCATTGCTTTAGATTTTAGAGAGTAAATATTTGTGACATAAACAGGTGTTTAATTTTTTTGTCTTATTTTACTATCTAGAAATAGCCAAAGGGAGATTAGGCAGGAGTGGAATAGAGATTTTGATGGGAAAGACACATCCCTCATCTTATGTGTGAGAATACACTTTATATAAATGACATATGCACCCATTTTTCTGTATTCTCGAGGAATGAACGATCTAGCTAAAAAATTTTAAGAATGCAAACTTGAAATAGTAGTAGCAAAAGGGAGCATGAGGCTTCATGTCTTTCAAGGATGTGATGTAAAGTTACTAAGACATTCAAATGAGAGTTCAGTATCAGAGAAGCTCTAAAGGTTATACAATAGCTTGATTAGAAGAAAAATATAGAAAGGCATGGTGAGGATGTGGACATTCTAGGCTGTATAAGCAGCATTTGCAAAAGAAAAATAAAAAGACAGACAGAAATGGGTATTTATAGAGAACCCTGGGAATGCAGTGCTGTAGTTGGGAATAGTAAAGGAAACAGCAGGTAGGTAGAAGTAGATCAAGCTGGTCTGAAAAAAATGCTAGAAAACAGTTTATTCTTTTGGGAAGACATACTGAAGATTCACTGTAGGTTCTTGAGCAAGAGTGGAAAAAGGAATAGAGTTTTAGGTGCATTCAGGTAGTGACAGAAGCAATGAAAAAAAAGAGAGAAAAATTGAGAGAATTAACATAAAAAATCGACAGAACACAATGACAGAAAGATGAAATAGGGTAACTGTGATTAGATAGGCTAACTGATGGTTTTCCACAGAACCATTCAGTTTATATCTGCTGTATCAGCATAATTACTAATAGCATGCCTTTCACTTGGATGGTAAATAATACAGTCATCTGATAGGTTTTGGAGATCGTTTCAGCCCAGGCAGCTGTGATGATGAAACTGCCTTGCAGTGCCTCTGACAAACAGAGAAGATGAGCATCCAGAAGGAGGCTGAATCCTATTTTAGACCTGATTAGAGGAAGGGGCAGCAGGGTTTCAAAGTGTAAGTGCCCAACAGATAGTTGATATAAAAGGCAAACGTGTGCATATTCCAGAAACATTGATTTTGCAGTTATCTGTTTCCTTCTTTTTATAAAATCCAGTTTGTACCAAGCTCCGTATTTTGATTCTGAATATGAGGCAATGAATCAAACAAGGGCATTAATGACCTATAGAACCACCTACCACAAGTCAATACACCATCAAAGGCCAGGAGATGAAATGGAAGACACCATACTGGGGACATTTTCACTCAAGGTCTGATTAAAGAAGTCCCACGTAGCCAGGTGGGGTGGTTCACGCTTGTAATTCCAGCACTTTGGGAGGCTGAGGCGAGAGGATTGCCTGAGCCCATGGGTTCAAGACCAGCCTGGGCAACATGATTAGACTTCGTCTTTAAAATAAAATAAAATAATTAGCCAGGTGTGGTGGCGCACACCTGTAGTTCCAGTTACTTGGAAGTCTGAGGCGGAAGGATCACCTGAACCCAGCAGGTCGAGGCTGCAGTGGCCCTGAGAGTGCCACAGCACTCCAGCCTAGGCAATAGAGTGAGACTCAAACTCAAACTCAAGAAAAAAAAAAGAGGTCCCACGCTTTCCTCAGCCTAACATTCCAGTCCACTTTCCACTATTCTCTTTCATAGATATTTGACAACACCCAGATTTTTATTGCCTGGTATTCATAACTGGATACTCCCTCCTTCTTGATCTTGGGTCTGTTACCACATCCTCCCCCCAACTCTTTTCTCTTCCCTCCCCAAACCCTTCCCTTCCTTCTCCACCTGCCCATCTTCTCCCCCTGCTTTAATATCACTTACTTTCTTACTTCCCCATGAAGCGTTTTTGACGACACCAACACACATGCACTCTGTAGCCTATGACCTCAGAGCATTTAATGTCTTTACCACTAATTAGATTTTTATTTAATCATTTATATCATGGCATCAATTTTTCTGTGGTTTTGTATGTTCTATAACTCTTTATTCAACCACTCTATTATTTAATTCTTAATGCACATATCCAATCTCCTGTGTGTTACTGTATGCTTTGAAGGAGGCAAGCCTGCTGTACTTCTTTGTGTACCTTATACCTAGCTCTTGACTAAATGCTATTCCATAGTTCTTAAACATGAAACAAAAAATCTTAATGCTTTTTATGCTGTTGAGTGAATTCAAACACTAATACTACTACTAATGCATTTTCAGTCTATGACTTCAGCCTTTACTATAAACTATGTCAATTGCATCCCTTATCATGCTTATTAGAATTACAGTAATATCAAGAGTGTCTGATGTTTTGGGGACATGTGACACAAAATATAAATTCCTTCACCTGTTTGGAAGACTTTTACTGGAAGTATCGTAGTATTATTTACATTAAAAATCATATTGCCTTCATCTGCTACTTAATGCCATATAATAAAGTATAATAAGGGAAACAGAAGACATTTAACTTCTAAATTTAGAGCTTAAAATTCCCCAAATCAACAAGGACACAAATGAATTAATGTTCTCAAGGTGGCAATGGCACTGAAACAGGGTGCAATTTTTTTTTCCTAATCCTTGGGAATGTATTGATGAGGTTTGATCACTTACTCATCAGACAGATGCAAGATCTTTGTCTCCCAAGTCTACTGCTGCTACAAGTAAATTTACAAGTGAACTAGCAGTTTCATAAGTGGTTCCATAGAATGGCACCTCTCTGTAATACACATGTAATACAGGCAGTGTGAAAAAGGATTCCTGTTTTACAGATAAACTCTACTTTAAGATGTTTATGATGAAGAGCAGGATTTGGACCACGATATCTATGACACATGTGATTTAGAAATTTATTACAACGGGATTCCATTGAATTTTCAAAGGTACCTCTCAAATTCTGAATGTAGGTGTTTGTTGCATCATCTGTTTAATCTACGCTTCAGAATATAGACTGTGTCATGGGAGACAGGCGGTGTAGATTGATCAAGAAGGTCACCTTCATCAACAGCAACTTCCATAAGAGGAGGTGTAATTTACTGAACATCCATCCATCTTTACCTCCAGAAACATGAGTAATGTTCTTATATTTTTAATTTGCACTTAGTCTGTATGTCAAAAAGCTTGTATAAGAGCTAGAAATTAAATGAGCAGACATGTATGCTTTAAATTTAAATAGTGGCATGGGAAAATATTTTACTATAATAAATGCATCTCTGATGTCTGCAGGGGAAATTGAATAGTATTTTATTGACTAAGATCAAACAATCTCTAATTACCACCCAGAGGCACAAAGTAAAATTGCAGCAAGTAGGGGCAGCGTTAGGTTGCATCACATAGGCAGGCACTATTCTGGTATATGCCCAGGCATTTCCTTGTGGAGCTTACATAAGGTTTACCAGAAAGCCCATCCCAACAGGGCATTGTATGGAAAACTCTTAGTTGCCTTTTTCTGCCATATCTGCATTTGTTTCTTCTTACTTTTGAGGTCTTCCTTAAATCTCAAGTAACTGGAAAGCAGAAAATTGAAAATAGGTAGTTCTTGTTAACTGAAAGGCATGATTTTTTTTCTATTTCATCTTTTTATATATTATTTATAAAATCTGCAATCCATTATCTACATTAATAATGACAATGTCCTAAATGCATGTGAATCTTTTTGGCATGATTCTTATGGTTCGAATATTTTATTCTCCTGCATATAACCCAACAAGGTGTCCTTATTGGGTAGTGGATAAAATGTACAAGTCTTCTTATCCTGTAACGGCAGGGCCTTCCTTGAGGATCTGACCCCAGTCTGCATTTCCTGTGACTCCTCACTTCAGGTCCTGAACTCAAGTCTTATAAAATTACCTTTGCTTCCTGAGTATGCCATGTTTTTCACATCCTTGTGGTTTTTCCCATGGAGCCAGAGTGATTTTTCAGACTACAAACTTCATGGTTTCACTTGTCTGTCTTTTTAAATCCTTCAGTGTCTTAATTGACACTGCCCACAAAGTCTTCCCTGATCTGGCCCCACCTACCTCTCTAGCACCACCTCAGGTCACTCCTATCCTCACTGTTCATGAGCAAACCATGCACATCTTTATACACAGTTGATTACACCTCAGAGCCAGTAGACACGGCATTGCCTTGACCTCTTTATGTTCTTTCTTCTTCGTATTTCACTTAGGGTAGTTAACTGTTTTAGCACCCTCCAGGCTTTCATTTAAATGTTATTTCCTCAAGAAGTATCCTCACTTTCCCCCTTTCTCCACCCCCAAGTCAAGTCTTACCAAGTATTTCATTGTTTGTCTAGGTGTGGTGGCTAATGCCTGTCATCTCAGCATTTGGGAAGGTTGAGGTGGGAGGATCCCTTGAGCCCAGGAGTTTAAGGCTACAATGAGCTATGATCATGCCACTACACTATAGCCTGGGTAACAAAGCAAGACCCTGTCTCAAAACAACAACAACAACCATATGACTGCACTTTTAAAAGATAAATTATCAGTAGTTAACCTTCCAAAATCCCTACTAAAATAAAAGTTGCAGAGACCTTATCTATCCTTTCTCATGCTAGCCGTCCAGTGCATAGCATATGGCCTGGTCCATAGTAGCTTTTTAATGAGGATACAATGATTTATCTCTAATGTTTCTATTGTCTAGAATCTCCTGGTGAAATGCTATTCATTTATCAAGACACAACTCAAATATTATCTATTTAGAGAAATTACTCTGGATACCTCCCTTAGAATTCAGAACTTTTTCTTTCCCTGCCCAGAAGTACATTATAGAGGTCATCATGTGCTGAGATGGGCTTCCATACAGCATGGAGGTTATTTATGCCTATATCCACTTCTTCCATTATGTTTAACTTTGAGGAATAGGACTGTGTCTCACTCATCTTATATCACTAGAACCTAGCATAGCACATATAAACAATAAGCACTCAAACCAATTTTAATTAGTTCTTGAGTTTACCAAATCATCAAATTAACGCTTATTTCTTTTTAAAGAAGTAGACCAAAACAAAAGTAATGGGTGTCCTGGATTTAGGTGGAGCTCTGTCACTAAGTAACCAGTGGAGAGAATATGTAACCTCTGTGAGTTTCAGTTTTCTTATCTATAAAACAACAAAAATGCTGGTGATGATTTCTAAAGTGTTTTCTAGGTATTAAATTGTTGTTCTTGGTTCTTTGCTTTCCCCTATGATTTAATAATAAATTTATAACATTAAAAATTGTTGTAAAAAGTATAGATTATAGGATTAATTCTAGTTATATGATGTGCTTTAGCTTTGGCAACTAAATTCCTAATAACAATTGATTTACTTTTTTAAAAGCCTTTCCCCTAAAAGGGGAATGTTTTTAAAAAATTTTATCACTTGAAATTTGAGGAGTCCCAGCAACTCCCCCTCTTAGAATATACCTGGAGGACCTCAAATCATTCTACAAAAAAGATACCTGTGCATGCATGTTTATTGCAGCACTATTCACAACAGCAAAAGCATGGAATCAACTGTGTTGCTCATAGAAAGTGCATTGTCTAAGAAAAAATGTGGTACATATATACAATGGAATATTATGCAGCTATAAAGAAGGACAAAATTGTGGACTTCGCAACAACTTGGATGGATTTAGAGTCCATCATACTCAAGTGATCTATCACATAAACAAAGAACTGAGTACTACATGTTATTACTCATAAGCAGACCCCGAACATTTATCACAATACCGTATGAAAGGGATTGGCAGTAGCAGGTCACTGCCAGGAGAAGGGGAGGGGGACACATAATATCAATAAGATTACCTGATCCTAAACCAGGTAAAAGGAGGACCAATGGGAGGCCCAAACTTCATGTGTATGATGACCACTTATGTACCTAACCCTGAATTGTACCCCACATATTTAAAATAAAACAAAAGTCTGGACACAGTGGCTCATGCCTGTAATCCCAGCACTTTGGGAGGCAGAGGCAAGAAGATTGCCTGAGCTCACAGGTTCGAGACCAGCCTGGGCAACATGGTGAGACCTCATCTCTACAGTAGATCAAAAAATTAGCTGGGCATGGTGGCAAACACCTATAGTTCCAGCTACTTGGAAGGCTGAGGTGAAAGGATCACCTGAGCCCAGCAGGTCGAGGCCGTTGTGGTCATGACAAGCCTGATGGACAAAGTGAGACTCTGGCTTAAAAAAAAAAAAGAAAAAAAAAAAAAGAAATTTGAGGACTCACTGAACAAAAAAAATTAGTTAGCAAAACTCCCTCTATTCAGTACAATTAGCATATGCTGAAGTCTTGGACTAAACCTTGGAGCAAAAAATAATGATAATAATTTGAAAATAAGGAATTCTGGTTTACAGTCTGGTGTGTAAAAAGTTTGGAAGTTTCCATCCCATACTAACAGCAAATAAAAAGTTGAAGAAACTGAAAAATCAGTAACTCTTCTTAGATTCATAGAGAATTGAGATCACAGGGTAAACTATTGCCTCCAAACTGTAGACACAAACGGGCAAATACAGAGAATTGCAATTTAACTGAGCAGAAACTAATGAAGAAAACTTAGAGAGTGCAATTGATGAATTGCTGAAGGCTTCAAGTGGATGGGTCTGAGAGTTAAAGTTTCCCGGGGAACTCAGTCACGAGAAGTCATGCTTTTGTGAGTTTTATCTCCCAGAGCTTTACCAAGTTCTCATAGTGACTACAGAAGAAAAATCCTCTTGTACTTCTGGCAGGCAGAAGGGGAAAGGAACCATTTGAAATACACTAGAGCATTCTGCTCTTCTTACCAAGGTCTACCCGTGGGAGAAACTGTTAATTAGAACCCAAACTGCTGGTGTTTCATCTGAGACTAACTGACCTCTCAGGGAAGAGATATACCCAACTCCATCTGTCTCTACCCTTCTATGTGGAGGAAGGGAACTACTTGACTTCAGCTTACTGTAATCATCCTCTCTAATCTAAGTGAACGGACATGACTAAGAAGCACGGGTGAAGTTCACAGCCCCCACTGGCTCAGGCTTACTGAAAGACTGAGACCTACTCATAGGATTATAGAACCTTCCTCTTCCCCCACACCTTATCACCACATTACTAAAGTCCTATCAGCTATCAAGGAAAAATTACAAGGGGTACTATAAAGAAAAAAACACTGTTTGAATAGACAGAGAACCAGAACCAGACCCAAACAGGCAGGAATGTTGCAATTATCAGACCAAAAAATTAAAACAACTATGATTAATATGTTAAAGGCTCTTGTGAGTAAAGTAGGCAGCATGCTAGAACAGATGGGCAAGATAAGCAGAGATGAGGAAATTCTAAGAAAGAATCCAAAATAAATGCTAGAGATCAAAAAACCATCACAGAAATGAAGAACTCCTATAGTGGGTTATTAGTAGTCTGAACACAGCTGAGAAAAGAGTCTCTGAGCTTGACATATCCCAAAAATTGAAAAGCAAAGAGAACAAAGACTAAAAATAAAAAACAAAACAGCAACAGAACAGAGTATCTAAAAACTGTGCCATATCTGCAAAAGGTATAAATGCACATAATGAGATACCAGAGGCAGAAAGAGAAAGAGAAAAAGAAACAGAAGAAATATGTCAAACAATAATCATTGAGAATTTCCCCAAATTAATACCTGACACAAAACCATAAATTCAGAAGAGATCTGTGGCACAGAACACTGAGCAGGATAAATGAGACAAAACCCCACACCTAGGCATATCATCTTCAAACTACAGAAAATCAAAGACAAAGTCTTCACAGAAGGCGGGGAAAGGGGAAACACCTTACTTATAGAGGTGCAAAAATAAGAAATTCACCTGACTTCTCCTTAGAAATCCTGCAAGCAAGAAGAGTAAAATGAAATGCTTAAAGTGTTGTGAGATAAAAATCTCACCAATTCTGTACCCTGTCAAATTGTCCTTTAAAAATGAGGGAGAAATGGAGACTTTCTCAGACAAACAAAAAGCTGAAATTTGTTACAGTAGATTTACCTTGCAAGAAATGTTTTGTTTGTTTGTTTATGTATTCATTCAGAGTCTCACTCTGTCACCCAAGCTGGAGTGCAGTGGCACACTCACAGCCACTGCATCCTCGACTTGCTGGGCTCAGGCAATCCTTCCGCCTCAGTCTTCCAATTAGCTGGAACTACAGGTGCATGCTACCATGCCTGGCTAATTTTTTGAGTGGTTGTAGAGAAGAGATCTTGCCAAGTTGCCCAGGCTGGTCTTGAACCCCTTGGGCTCAGGCAATCCCCTCGCCTTGGCCTCACAAGGTGCTGGGATTACAGGCTTGAACCACTGTGCCCGGCCTGCAAGAAATGTTTTAACAAGTTCTTTATCAAGAAGGAAAGTGATATAGGTCACAAATTTGGATCTACAGAAAGACAAGAAGAGTACTGGAGAAGGAATAAGTGAAGGATACATAAAAACTGTTATTTTTTCTCATTCCTAATTGATCTAACTGATAAACATTTTGCTAAAAATAATAATAACAAGGTATTCAAGTATGTATATGTATGTGTGTGTATATATATATATGCACACACACACATATATGCTTATGTATAAGTGAATTGAATGATACCAATGATGCAAAGAACAGGAGAGAAGGATTAGAATTACTTTGTTGTATCCAGGCATGGTGGTGCATGCCTGTAATCCCAGCACTTTGGGAGGCAGAGGCAAGAGAATTGCCTGAGACCATGGGTTCAAGACCAGCCTGGGCAACATGGTGAGACCTTGTCTCTACAATAAATCAAAATACTAGCTGGATGTGGTGATTCATGCTTGTAGTTCCAGCTACTTGGAAGGCTGAGGTGGAAGTATTGCCTGAGTCCAGCCAGGTCGAGACTGCGATAGCTATGATCATGCTGCTGCACTCCAGCCTGGGCGACAGAGTGAGACTCCCACTCAAAAAAAAAAGTTTTATTTTGTTATTATAAGGAACTTGTGCTACCTGTGAAGTTGTATAGCATTTTCTGAAAGTGAACTTGGAGGAGGTAAATGTATATTGCAAATTATTAGACAAGTATTACAATTATTTCTTTAAAAAAATGTATAACATATACTAGGAACAACAACAAGGAAATACTCATGCTTCTTTTTTTTTTTTTCTTTGAGTGGCAGTCTCACTCTCACCCAGGCTGGAGTGCAGTGGTATGATCATGGCTATCGCAGTCTTGACCTGCTGGGCTCAGGTGATACTTTCACCTCAGCCTTCCAAGTAGCTGGGACTACAGGCATGCACCAGCTCAGGCAATCTTGTCACCTCCACTTCCCAAAGTGCTGGGATTACAGGTGCGAGCCACAGTGCCTGGCATGGCATACACATGTTTCTTAAGCTCACATGGAACATTCACCAAGATAGACCACATTCTTGACAATAAAAACATAACTTTAAAAAAATGTTTTAAAAGTCATACAATACCTGCTGTCAGACAGCAATGGAATTAAGCAAGAAGTCAGTAACAGAAAGATACCTGGGAAAAAACCAAAATGCTTGGAGATTAAACAATACACTAGAAAAGTAAAAGCAAATTAAATCAAAAGTAAACAGAAAAAAATGAGAATACACATCAGTGAAATTGAAAACAGGAAATCAATAGAGAAAATTAAAGAAATCAAAAGCTGGTTCTTTGAAAAAATTGAATAGAAGCAATACACTTGTAGACAGTCTAACTAAGAAAAAATAGAGAGGACATAAATTACTAATATCAGAAAGGAAAGAGGAGAGATCACTAAAACCTCCATGGACATTAAAAGGATAACACAGTAATACTATGGACAACTATGTTCACAAACTTGATAACCTAGATGAAATTAACCAATTCCCCAAAAGATCCAATCTGCCAAAATTCACACAAGACAAAACAGATAATCTGAATATGGTCTACGTCTATTTTTAAAATGAAATCAATAATTGATAACATTCCAAAACTTATCAGGCTAAGATGAGTTTACTGGCAAAGTTGGTCAAACATTTAAGGAAGAAATTCCACCACTTCTCCACATTCTCAGAAGACTGGAAGCAGAGAGAATACTTCCTAACTCATTCTGTGAGGCCAGCATTACCCTAATACCAAAGCCAGACAAAAACATTATAAGAAAAAACAAAAACAAAAAACTACAGAACAATATTTCTCACAAACATAGGTGTAAAAATTCTCAAAAAATATTAGCAAATCAAATCCAAGAATGTATAAAAAGAATTATATGTCACAACCAAGTTGATTCATCTCAGGTATGTAAGGCTGGTTCAGCTTCTGAGAATCCATCACATTATAAGGCTAAAGAAGAAAAATCGCATGATCATACCAATAGATACATCAAAAAGATTGACAAAATCCAACACTCATTTATGATAAAAACTCTCAGTAAGCGAAGTATAGAAGGACATTGCCTAAACTTGAAAAAGAAGATCTGCCAAAACCCTACAGCTAATCACATTTAACAGTCAGAAATTTGAAGTTTTCCACTAAGATCAAGAGCAGGGCAAGTTATGTTCCTCTCACCACTGCTTTTCAACATTATGCTGGAAGTCCTAGCTAATGCAATAAGATGAGAAAATAAAATAAAATGTATATAGATTAGAAAGGAAGAAATAAAACTGTCTTTGTTTGCAGTTGACATGATTAAATGTGTGGAAAATCCTAAAAGATCAACAAAATTCTCCAAGACATAGTAAGTAATTATGAAAAATTGCAGGGTACAAAGTTAATATATTGTCCATTTATTTCCTAAATACCATAAATAAGCAGGTGGAATTTGAAATTTTAAAAACTACCATTTATAATAGCACACAACCAAAAGAAGTACTTATATATAAATCTAACAAAATATGTACAGATCTGCATGAGGAAGAGTATAAAAGAAACTAAAGAAACCCTGAGTAAATGGAAATATAGTTCATGTTCATGGAAGGGAAGACTCAATATTATCAAGACGTCAGTCCTTTCCAACTTTTACTACAGAGTCAATGCAGTCTCGATCAAAATCCCAGAAATCTATTATATGGATACCTACAAGCCTATTCTAAAGTTTATGTAAAGAGGCAAGAGACCCAAAACAGCCAACACAATATTGAAGAACAAAGTTAGGGGACTGACACGATCCAACTTTTTAATATATATTTTATTTTAGTTGAAATCTCACTCTGTCACCCAGACTGGAGTGTAGTGGCATGCTCACAGCCACTGCAGCCTCAACCTGCTGGGCTCAATCATTCTGCCTCTGCCTTCCAAGTAGCTGGAACTACAGGTGTGTTCCACCATGCCTGGCTAATTTTTTGATTTATTGTAGAGGTGAGGTCATGCCAAGTTGCCCAGGCTGGTCTCAAACCCCCAGACTCAGGCAATCCTCTCACCTCGGCCTCCCAAATTGCTAGGACTATAGGCTTGAGTCACTGTGCCCAGTCAAGATCCAACTTTAAGACAAATAGATAAATAACAGATAAGATAATAGGTAGAAAAATAGATCAGTGGAACTGATTAGTGAGCCCAGAAATAGATCCACATAAATATAATTCACTGAACTTTGAAAAAGGAGCAAAATAATCCAACAAAGAAAAGATAGTCTTTGCAATAAATGGTGATGGATATCTACATTCAAAAAATAATAACAAACCTAGACACAGACCTTCCATTTTTCACAAAAATTAACTCAAAATGGATTACAGACCCAAATATAAAATGCAAAACTATAAAGCTCCAAGAAGATAACATGGAGAAAAGATAGATAACCTTGGGTTTAGTGATGCCAAGGGTACAATCTGTGTAAAGAAGAATTGAAAATCTGGGTTTCATTAAAATTTTAAAAAATCTGCTCTGTAAAAGACACTGTCAAGAGAATAAAAATATGAGTCACAGAGTAGGATAAAATATTTGCAGAAGTCATATCTGATAAAGGATTGTTATCCAAACTATAGAAAGAACACTTAAAACTCAACAATAAGAACACAATCTGATTTTAAAAATTGGTTGATGACCTTAAGACACACCTTACCAAAAAGATATATAGATAGCAAATAAGCATATGAATCGATTCTCTATACAATATGTCATCAGGGGAATACAAGTTAAATAATTAGATACTACTACATACCTATTAGAATGGCCAAAATCAGCAACACTGACAATAGCAAAAGCCTGCAAGGATGTGGAACAACAGAACTCCTCATTCGTTGTTGGTGGGAATGCCAAATGGTACAGTCACTTTGGAAGATAGCTTGGTGGTTTCTTACAAAAACTAAACATACTCTTCCCATGCGATCCAACAATCACATAACTTGCTATTTACTCAGAGGAGTTTAAAACATGTCCACACAAAAACACAAATGTTCATAGCAGCTTTATTCATAACTGCCAAAACTTGGAAGGAACAAAAATGTCCTTTAGTAGGTGAATGAATAAATAAACTGTAATATATCCATATAATGTAAAGAAATGAAGTATCAAGCCATGAAAAGACATGGAAGTAATGGCATATTACAAAGTGAAAATAGCCAACCTGAAAAATGCTACATATGATTCCAATTATGTGATGCTCTAGAAAAGACAAAACTATGAAGGAAGTAAAAAGATCAGTGGTTGCCAGAAGTCGGG
>CAUYQG010008991.1:0-10711 GCA_963574415.1 Tarsius wallacei
GCCTGTAGTTCCAGTTACTTGGAAGGCTGAGGCAGAAGGATCGCCGGAGCCCAGCAGGTCGAGGCTGCGGTGGCCGGGAGCGGCCACTGCACTCCAGTCTGGGTGACAGAGTGAGACTCCAACTCAAAAAAAAAAAAAAAAAGAAAGAAAACAATAGAATAATCAGCAGGCAACGAGTAGAGCTTTATAGCTGGGTATGGTCAGAAAAAGAGACAAAGAGAGCCCTGCCGAAACAATGGTTATTCCCTAGTGACTGGGCACATGTCAAAGACCGCCTGTGTTGAGAAATATCAGAGGGTTCACATTATGGGAAGGAAATAAAATTCTCTAAAATAATCCAGCTAGTCATTAAGCAAATAAACGTGCAAATAAGTATAACACACTCTCCAATTCAAGGGAGTGGAAAGAGACACCAGTAACTAGAGTTGCTACAATGTATTATCTAAAATGTTCCAACAACAAAAATATTAGAAGACAAGCAAAATCTGACTCATATATGGGGGGAAATCAGGCAACAAAAATTGCCTGTGAGAGCAAGCAGATGTCAGATTTAATGGACAATGACTTCAAAGTAGTATTAACATGTTCAAAGAACTAAAAGAAACCATGCTTAAATAAGTAAAGGAAAATATAATGACAATGTATCATCAAGCAGAGAATATCAATAAAGAGATGGAAACTATGAAAAAGAACAAAACAGAAATTCTGGAGCTAAAAGTATAATAACTGAAAGAAAAAATGAACTAGAAGTGCTCAACAGTAGACTTGAAACAGCAGAAGAAAAAATTATCAAACTTGTAGATTAATAGTTATGCAATTCAAAGAACACAGACAAGAGAGAAAAGAAGAAAAATGAAGCACCTTAGAGAATGTGAACCATTATGAAGTGCACAAACATGCACATAACAGAAGCTACAGAAAAAGAGGAGAGAGAATGGAGCAGAAAAAAATATTCAAAGAAATATTGGATGAATATTTTCTAAATGTGATGGGGAAAAAATTTACAACATCCAAGAAGTTCAATGAACTCCAAGTATTATAAAAACAAATAGATAACACATTATAATAAAAATGCTGAAAGCCAAAAGACATAGAGAAAATCATTAAAATAGCAAGAGAAAAACAAAGTCTCACTGAGGAAACCCCAATAAGGTTAATAAATGACTTTTTATCAGAAACAATGGAGACAGAAAACAGTGGGAAATCATATCAAAGTGCTCAAAACAACAATAAACTTCCAACCAAGAATTGAAAATGATCTTTGAAAAATTAATATGAAATAAAGACATTCCTTTTATGATTAGTGAGACTGAGCATTTTTTCATGTACCAGTTGACTGCTCATATGTCTTCTTTTGAGAAATATCTGTTCCCATCTTTTGCCTACTTTTTAATAGGGCTCTTTGTTTTTTGGCTTGTTTGTTTTTTGTTTGTTTGTTTTTCCTTTTGACACATTTGAGTTCCTTGTAGATTCTGGATGTTAGGCCTTTGTCAGATATACAGTAAAATATTTTTTCCCATTCTGTGGGCTGTCTCCCCGCTCTCTTGATGGTTTCTTTTGCTCTGCAGTTGCTTTTCAGTTTGTTGAGGTTCCACTTGTCTATCTTATCTCCTATGGCATGGGCACTTGGGGTTTTGATCAGGAATTGGTTGCCAGTTCCAATTTCCATAAGGGTGTCTCCTGCATTTTCTAAGGTTCTTATAGTTTGAGATTTTATGCTTAGGTCTTTCATCCATTTAGAGTTGATTTTTGTGTGTGGTGATAGTTAGGGGTTCTGTTTCAATCTTTTACATGTGGTCAGCCAATTTTCCCAGCATCATTCACTGAATAGGTTTTCTTCTCCTCAGTGGTTGGTGGTGGAGGCTTTGTCAAAAATGTGTTGGCTGAGAAATTGAGGTTTTGCTTCCAGAATTTCTGTCCTGTTCCATTGGTCTATATTCCTGTTCTTGTACAAATACCATGCTGTTTTGATAATTGTAGCCTTGTACTAAAATTTAAAGTCTGGAAGTAGGATACCTCCCACTTTTGTTTCTTTTGCTGAGGATCGTTTTGGCTAATCATGGTCATTTATGTTTCCACATGAATGTCTGTATTGTCATTTCCAGATCTGAGTAGAATGATATTGGTAATTTAATGGGTATTATGTTGAATCTGTAGATTGCCTTTGATAGGATGGACACCTTAACAATGTTGGTTCTTCCATTCCATGAGCATGAAGTATTTTTACATTTGTTTGTGTCTTCTTTGATTTCTTCTGGAAATTCAAATCATTCTATGAAAAAAGATACCTGCACACACATACTTATCACATTATTCACAGTAGCAAAAACTGGAACTAACCATGTTGCCCACTGAAAGTAGACTGTATTTTTAAAAGATGGTACATACACGCAACAAAGTATTATGCAGCCATAAAGAAAGACAAAATTATGGACTGTACAGCAACTTGGATAGATTTAGAGTCTATAATACTCAGTGATCTATCACAGAAATAAAGAACCGAGTACTACCACATGTTCTCATTCAGAAGTGGACCTTGAGCATTAATCATAATATTATAAGAAAGGGATTGGCAGTAGCAGGACACTGCCAGGGGGCACATAACATCAGTAAGTGTACCTGATCTCAAACCAGGCAAAGTGGGGACCCAAGGGATGCCCAAACTTTACCTGTATGATGACCACTTATCTACCTAAACCCGAATTGTACTCCACATCTTTTAAAAAGTAAAAATTAAAATAAGTACTTAAAATGTGCACACTAACTGGATAGAAAAAGGGTAAAAATGGTTTGCTTAGCTATGAATTATTGTATAAAAATAATGTAAGAAATTTGTAGAGTTTATTAATATAAACTCTATTATAAATAATCAAATATTGTTTTTAATTGTAAGTTGTAGGAGTTATATTTGTGTAAAGAGATTTTCTTTATTAAATTTATCAAATGACCTTTGAAGAAAAAAAGAAATAAAGACATTCCTTGATAAACACAAACTGAGATAATTTGTTCCTTGCAGACTCACCTAACAAGAAATATTAGGCTGAAAGCAAGTGATCCCAGACAGTATTTCAAATTCACATATACAGAGTACTTGTAAAGGTCATTATGCCATAAAAAGATAAATTCACATTCTTTCCTTTCTTCCCATAACCAATAAAAATAATTTTATAAAACAATATGAAAGCTGGGCATTACGGCTCACACCTGTAATCCCAGCACTTTAGGTTTGTTAGTTTGGGGTTTATGGAGCTTCGGGTTGATTTTATTTCTAGTTTCTTAAGTTAGAACTTTAGCGTACTGATTTTAAAATTTCTCTAATATAAATGTTTAGTGCTATAAATTTCACTGTCAGCACTGTTTTGGCACTATCCCTCAAAGTTTATGTTCATTTTATTTTCACTCAGCTCAATGTATTCTTTTATTTCCTTTTAAACTTTTTCTTTGATTACTTAGAAGCATGTTGATTTGTTTCCAAATATCTGGAGATTTTTCTGTCATCTTTCTGTTATTGATTTCTAGTTTGATTCCAGAGTAGTTAACAAAGCTATCAGAAGGAAGGAAATAAAGAACAGAAATCAGACATGAGAGTGATTTGGCTGTGACATCTATCACCCCACTGACCGCCAGGGTTGATTTGGCTGATCTGGGCAGGCAGGTGTCCCCTTCCTCCCTTACCAGTCCATGTATGTACCTCCCAAAGCTGTGCACTTAGTCAAAAAGGATGACCATCCCTGCTAGAGCAGGACCATTCTTCGGTTAAGGGTATACAAGTAGTTGCACTCCCCTGCTAGAACCTCCAAACAAACTTTCAAAGGGAAGCAATCAATGAAATTTAAAACAGAGAAACCATAAGGAAAATAAATGAAGCAATAGCTGATTTCTAATGGAGAACAAGTTCCTCATACAAGGTTATTCAGCAAATTAGAATATCAATAAAGTTCACTAAACTCTAGCAAAACTGATAAGGAAAACTGAGAGAAGATATTTCACTGAATAGAAGATATAGATAAATAAACACATGAAAAGATATTCCACATCATTATCAATTAGTGAAATGTAAATTAGGACCACAATGAGATATCACTACACACCTATGAGCATACTAAAACATTGAGTTGTACATTTTACATGGGTGAATGTTATGGTATGTGAATTATATCTCAATAAAATTATTATAAATAAATAAATGCAATAAAACAACATTCCTCTCCAAACTGGTGATAAATGCGATTGAAACTAACTCTCTCATACTTTGCTGTTGGAAATGTACAATGGTAAAGCTGCTCTGAAAAAACATTTAAAAGTTTCTTTTAAAAAACTAAATATATGCTTAACCCAGCAATTGCACTCCTCAGCATTTATCCTAAAAAAGTACAAACTTATATCAGCATAAAAACCTACACACAATTGTTTGTGGCAGCTTTATTTGTAATTGTCAGAAACTGGAAAAAACAAAATGCCCCTCAATAGGTGAATGGTGACATAAACGGTGGTACATCCATACCATGAACTACTATTCAGCAATAAAATGGAATGAACTTTTTATTTCTGATAAAGACAACAACTTGGATGGACTTCAAGGCAATTATGCTGAGTACAAAAAGGTCAATCTCAAATGGTCACATATTGTACACTTCCATTTATATAATGTTCTCAAAATTACAAAAGTATAGAGATTGAGTGCAGATTAGTGGTTACCAGAAGTTACAGATACTTTGGGGAATGAGAATAGGTGTGACTATAAAGAAGCAGCACAATGGAGACTTTTGTGTTGCTAGAATAGTTCTGTATCTTGATTGTGGCTGTGGTCACATGAATCTACAGATGTAATAAAATGACAGTACACACACATCGTACCAATATTAATTTCCAGGTTTTAATAATTTACTGTAGTTATATAAGACATAACCATTGGAGGAAAGTGGGTGAAAGCTACACAAGACCTCTCTAATTTTTAAACTTCCTGTGAATCTTTAATGATTTCAAATTTAAAAGTGAAAGTGAAAACTAAAGTGTCCCCCCACCCTGTGTCAAATCTGCCAGGCCAAAACATCCTGCTTCATGGTGACCTTAATCACTTACTTATTTTTTCTACTTGTATCCTCTCTAGTGCCATGTGGTTAGCCTTGACCTAATTTACAGACCCATCTGGAGTGGAGACAAACAGGATTAACCGCCTTGGTCTGTCTATTCTTCCCTCATCACCCCACCTGTCTCCACTCACCTCTAGTGAATCTTAAGAAAGTCACTACAAAATCTTGAAGTCTTTTGCCCCATTGCTAATACTACAGCTTCCTAAAATCCCACTGCCAGTCAGATATTTTATATACATTAACTCATTTAATTCTCACAACAACATTCTATGAAGGACATACTATTTTTACCCCCATTTTACAGATAAGAAAACGGAGAATAATGGAGAACAAGTTCCTTATACAAGATTATTCAGCAAATTAATGTCAGCACTGGGTTTCAAACCCAGATCTTAAGGCTATAATCTCTATGCTATAATCAGAGTTCTCTAGTGCTAATTTGTTTCCATGTTTCCTCTCAAGTCACAGCCCTCTTTACCTTCCCGGTTATTAACCTAGTACTTTAGTCCCTGCTCCTTTTCTTACTGTGGCCAGTCCCTTGACCCTAAGCCTCATCATGAAAACCACCCACAGAAAGACAGTAAAATGATATATGAAAGTGCTAGCATGGTGCCTAACACACAATAATCCTCTCAATAAATGGTATTTTTGTTATTGTTATATTTTTGCCTTATTTAATCTTTATTGTCATACTATAAAGTAGGTATTATCAGTTCCTGGTTCCCATTTTATAGATGAGGAAACTGAGGTTCAGAGCTGCTAAGGATCTTGTCCAAGAAACAACAAGAATCAACAAATGATAAAGGCAATATTCTTACCTAAATTTTCTGGCTCTGGGCTCATGCTCTTTCCAATGTCAGTGAGTCTTAACCAGGGTCTTGCATGGAAATCATATGAGGAAACATTTTCAAGTATATTTGTTTGGACCCACCAACAACAACTCTGAGTCATAGATCTGAATTGAGATCCACTACAGTGAAATAGCTCTTCAAGTGATATTGTTGTGGATAACCATTACATTAAACATTGACAACTCCTGGTATTTTCATCAGTAACCAAACTTCCAAAAGTTATCATCCTCTATCATTGTCAAGTTTGTGCACAGAAATATCAAAAAAAGACTTTGTTAGATGCTCTGTTGAAGTCTGGGTGCATTAAGATATATCATGTCTACCATAGCATTTCTAGAACCCTCAAAGTTGTCAATTAAAAATAAAAGGATTCCATGACAAAATAAGTTTGAGAAACCCAGAATATTCAACTTTGAGAGTTTCATAATCCATGGTAGCCCATCAAAGTCTAAAAAATACTTCAGTTGAAGAAAAAAAGACAAACTTTGTTTAGCACAGTATTTTATGACTTACTGGATCTTAGAACCCCTTTATTATGTGGGATACCCATCCATGGAACATAAAAATACTAGTATTCAGAGTTCCCCTGTCTAATAACCCCATCTAGAAACCTTATCACAGACTACCTGAGTTCCCCTAAACATATCCCTCTCCCAGTCTTCCCCTTCTCAGTAAATGGCATTACCTTCCATCTGACTTATCAACGCAAAAAACTTAGACATTCTTAATTATCATCTTTTCTGCTTCCAACAAATTAACCATTAAAAGGACCTATTGACTCACTTATACACTATATGCTGGTTTTTTCCACTTCTCTCCATCTCTTCCTCTGTAACAAACCTAGACTAAAACATCACCATTCATTAAAAATCCTCCTAATCGGGCTGCCACCACTCTTTCCCCACTACAATCTATTTTCCACACAACAACTGTATCATGTGGCTTCTTTGCTTAAAGTCAGACAATGGGTTTCTATTACCAATTTCAAACTACTTTCCATGGCTTTACCACATCTACAAGGCTCTACATAACCTGGCTCCTGTATAACTCTTGCCCCCTCAACCACTCTGCTCTAGCTACATTAGCTTTCTATCAAATTGAACCATACGAACCTGCCATTTTTGTAGGTCCTTTAACCATACCCGCATGTCTGTAAATAGTTATTTCATTTAACTCTCTTCTCCTAATCCCTTTGAATGTGTCATCTACTTCCTGCTGGAACCCTGATTGTCTTCTTAATAACCTGTTATTAATATAATATAATAATATATATTATAATAATATAATAATAATGTAATAAGCTGGAACTGTCTTCTTAATAACCTGTTGGAGCTTAAGCATCTATAGTTTATGGAACTTTCTCCATTTTGAAAATCAGGACATTAGTTTCTCCCCAGTTTCCCAACACCCACAGTAGTCTATTTTCATGATTCCTTAAAGATCCTTAACAGCCTTGCAATAAACTCATCTGTAATCAGACCCCGAGATATAAAATGTCTGAACCAAGAGTCTTGAGATAATAAGCTCCATGGTTAGTTCTACCTTTTGTGATTCAGAAAAAAGCCAAATAAAATTTAAAAAATCTTTCACTCTTGAAATATCAGCTCCACCCACCAGACTCTTTCCCTCAGTGGCCCTCAAAGCAACTCTGAATAACCCTATGACTCTGGAAGACAGTTTGAAAAATCATTGTACTATAAGCAATGTTGCCTATAGAAAAAAGAAAAATCAAAACTATGTAAACTCCACTTCCAACAAGATTACAATCTCATTGCCTGATACGGCTAACTCACTTATGCCTTAATTTATCTCTCCTTTACAAAGGTAGATATACTAATTGCTGCCTAAACATGCTAATGAGAGACTAACTCTGGAACCATAATCTTATGTTAAACCCTGAGAAGTATGATATCATAATCATTAAAAGACCCCAATATAATGTTCAGGTATGCTTTGATAATGATGTTTCTTTTCAAGTTGCCTAGGAGTACATTATTTCCACATGCAGATAAACTCCTTTAAGAGCAACAAAACATGAAATACAACTTTGGTACAAAATATAAAAATTATAGCACTGAATAAATTGATGTCTGAAATATTTACTAAAACAGCAGTCAGTATATAGTAGTATATCATAGAATACCCTCTGTGACAAGAGCATCTGAGCCAAGGAGATTTTTATCTTCGATGTATTTTTGGAAACTGCATTTATAAACCAAATCTATGTTGTTCATTGAAAAGCAGTTGTTTGGGAATTTGTTATGCTCTAATAAATGATAATATAAAGGGCAAGAAATATAGTCCATTATGAGCATGAACACTCTTTCCTGCTTCCTTTCTTTGGTTTTCTGCCTGCAGAGTACTAGGAAAAACGCTCGGGGGATACAAAAAGGTAACGGAATGGACCTTTCCCTGAGGTAATTTATGGTCTGGTTGAGATAACAGACATGTCTGAGAAATTGAACAATACAATAAATATTATAAGGTTGCTAATGAGTGCTCTAGAAGCTTGAAGGCTAGAGAGATCCCCATGGGCTGTTTGGTCAGAGAAGGCATCAAGAGAGACTAGGCTTGAACTGGGGCTTAAGGAGTCACTAGGATTTGGAGAAGCCATGAGGATTGAGAAAGAGCACTTCCATCAAATGGGACAAAGTGATCAAATATCCTATAGAGTCAAAAGTGTTTAAGTTATGTTTGGGGGACAATGGATAGAATGGAGCACCTACACTAAAGAGTAGAAACATGGGGCTAAATAGGTCAGCTGGAATAAGATCATAGACAGATGATATCACATATTAAATAACTTTAGCCCACTAATTACTGTGACTATCTGCAACAAAATCACACGGAGAGACTATAAAGTGAATAATTTCAGGCCCCAGTCCAAGTGACTCTAATTCAGTAAACTGGGCATGGGGCCAGAAAACCTGCATTTTGAAAAAGCATTCCCCTCTCACCAACTGATTCTGATCACTGATAAATATAAGAATTCCTCCAAACAATGAAAAGCTGTAATGGAAAGCCACTGAGAGGCTTTAAAGGGGCAGCCTCATAGTGATAGACAAGTAATTCAGGAAAATAAATCTAGTTGTATACTGGGCAAATTAAAGAAGGAGATAAGATAAAACATATGTTAATTAGCTAGATTTAATCATCCCACTATACACACACACACACACACACACACACATAAATACATATGTATTTCAGAACATCATGTAGTATATGGCAAATACATATAATTTTATCTGTCAATTTAAATAAATAAATAAATTTGTAGTGAGTAAGGAGAAAAGCCAGACAGAAAGCTTTACAATGGTCTAGGTGTTAAATCTAACCATTTTTTTCATCTCTTTGTTGCCAGGGCCTAGCATGGAGTCATGGTAATTCAGTCAGACTCAGTTACATGTGAAGATAAGGAAGCTTAAGCTTCAGAGTTCCACGCTTGCATCGATCACAACCCCCACTTTTTTTAATTTAAAAAAAATGAGACAAGTAAACCACTAGAACAAAACAGAAAGCTGAAAAATAAACCCCCCACATCAACTTCAACAAGAGTGCCAAAAATACCCAATGGGGAAAGGATATCTCTTCATAAATGATGTTGCATGTTCCACATGCGAAAGAATAAAATTGGACTTTTGTCTCACACCATACACACACAAATCAACTCAAAATGGATTAATGATTTAATACCTGAAACTATAATACTCCTAGAAGAAAACTTAGGGGAAATTTTCCTTGACATTGGCCTTTGCCATCTTGGAGTTGACATCGAAAGCATAGGCAACAAAAGCAAAAATAGACACATAAGATTACATCAATCTGAAAAATAACCTGTGAAAAATAATTTGCAAGCTACTTATATGATAAGAGGTTAATTTTCAAATAATACTAGGAATGCCTATAACTCAACAGCAAAAAGGCAAATAAACCAATTTCTTAAATGGGCAATAGACCTGAATAGACATGTTTCCAAAGAAGACATATAAATGACCAACAGGCATATTAAAAGGTACTCAACATGACTAGTCATCAGGGAAATGCAAATTAAAACCACAATGTGATGACACTTCACACTGTTAGGATGCCTACTATCAAAAAGACAAGTGTCAGAGAAGATGTAAAGAAAGTGAACCCTTGTACTCTTGGTGGAAATGTAGATTTGTATAGCCATTATGGAACACAGTACGGAGGAACCTCAAAAAATTAAAAATTGAACTACTGTATGATACAGCAATCTCACTACTGGAGATATATATATATTAATTCAAACAAAATGAAAACAGTATGTCAAAGAAATGTCTGCACTCCCAAATCCATTGCAGTATTATTCACAACAGTCAAGATATGGAATCAACCTAAGTGACTATCACCAGATGAATAGATAAAGAAGATGACAATGAAAGTGTGGTATATATACACAATGGAATACTAGTTAACCTAAAAGAAAGAGGAGGAGTAGGAGGAGGATGAGATCCTCTAATTTACAACATGGATGAACCTGCAGGACATTATGTTAAGTGAAATAAATAAGGCATACCAAAAACGTCAAACTCAAAGTGGGCAAAAGACATGAATAGATACTTCTCAAAAGAAGATATAAGGGCAGCCAACAGACACATGAAAAGGTGCTCAGCCTCACTCATCATCAGAGAAATGCAAATCAAAACCACACTGAGCTACCACCTAACCCCTGTAAGAATGGCCATCATTAATAAAACAAACAACACAGATGCTGGCAAGGATGTGGAGAAAAGGGGGGAA
>CAUYQG010008992.1:0-13726 GCA_963574415.1 Tarsius wallacei
AGGTTGCTGGTCTAAGCAGACAATGGAGTTAAAAATTCCTGCGACAATTGGAGATTAGATTGCAAATCTCATTTGGGAGCTTCCCCCAACCCATGACTTCCACCCATGTTGGCTGACAAGCTTCCCAATCATCCCTATAAATAAGGAAGTTAAATAGCTTTCTTACATCAGCACTGAGGTCTGGGAGTTCATGCAAAACACCTTCTAGTGCCACTCATTCTCAGACTCCCCACCACTTACCAGGCCAGTCCAGTCTGAGAAGGGTCAAGAAGCTCCTTTAAGGTCTGGATTGCCAGGTTCCCCAGTAGGAGTGTCTATCACAGATACAGTATCCTCCTTGTTTCATGCTCTAAAGACTCACAGTTTTTGCCTGACTGCAGCATGGTACATTGTCTGCTGCTCCTTTCAAAGTATCTATTTTTCTACTTTCTATTCGCTGTCATGTTTCTTCTTGAATTAAAACTCACAGTTTTCTACACACTATTTTGCTGTTTCTAACTGAGTGAGATGAACCAAGAAAGGCACTAATCTGCTATCTTGAAAAAAAAACTCAATTTACAATATTTTCAATGTATAGTGTGCTTATCTGAACGTAAGCCCATCATAAGTCTAGGAGCATCCTGAATGCTGCAGCTTTCACACCATCATAAAGACAAAAAAAGAGAAATTATTAATTTAAACCATTATAAGCCAGAGATCATCTGTATTAAATATTAAAACCAGGTTGTATAAATCCATACAATTTATTCTTTTCAGATGCTTTTATCTTAGTTTTCGTTTGTTTCTTTCATATGCAAAAACAAAACAACATTTAGTTGGCTAATATCTATAAAAACTTTCTATGGAGTTTCAATCGGGATTGCATTGAACCTATAGACTGATTTGAGTAGAATTTACATTTTCACAATCTCGAGTCTTAATCTATGAATGCAATATGTATTTCTCCATTTATTTGCATCTTAAATCTCTTTCCAGAATTATTTGTTGATTTTCTAAACTTTTGTTTTAGATATATTTGATAAAATTAATCCATAAGGATTCATGCTTTCAATTATGTTACATAAAATATTTTATCTCAATTTCCTGTTAAAGCGAGTCTAGAGAAATGCAGCTGATTTTTATATACTGATTTTTTGTCTTGCAAATTTGCTAAACTTAGTTATCTCTTTTGTAGACTCATATAGATTTTTTAAATATTAAAATTATATAAATGAATAAATTCAGTTAAACATTCTTTTCATTCCTTATGATTACTTATAATTTCCATTGCCTTGTTGCACATGCTTAGATCTACAGTGCTATGGAACATTAACCTGCGAAGTAGATATTCTTGTCTTCTGATCTTAGATTTAGTCATCCTTTTTAAAATATGGAGATAGCAATACAATTTTAATAGAATCTCTTTATCTGGTTGAGAAAATTTTCTCATTCCAGTTTTCTGAATTTTTTCTTTTACAATTATGACTGGATATTGAATATTGTCATGCTTTTTTTTCATTTTGTCAAGATCATATGTTCTGTTGACATAGTGAATTACTTTGAATTTGAATGTTGTGCAGCCTTGCATCTTCAGAATAAACCACACTTAGTCATAAAAAAGCAAAGCTTAACAGAGAAAATATAACTAATAAAAACAATTTTATGCAAAGGTATAATATAGTAACACATGAGACCTTAAAAACAGTACAATTTACTGGATAAGAATTATAAATAAGTCTTAATGTGTTATCAGTTATGTCAATGCTTTAAAATACTTTTTTTGTATATATACAAATTAAAACTAATATTAGTGTCAAAAAATGAGATTTTAAGTGAAATGGAAAATTTTAAATAATTAACATATCTTGGTTATATAAAAATCTGCAATAATAATTATACATTGAAAATTCAAATCAAGTCACAACTTTATCAATACTTTATAACTCAACTTTAAAATTTATCCACTAGTATTGATACCCCAGTAACATTAAATACTACAAACATAAGATGGTTAGTTTCTTACTAAAATGTAGAAAGTTCCTTTGAATAATTGCTGATCTAGGTCTAGCTCAGGTATTATGCAAGGTGAACATAAGACTTAATGATGTTCCAGAAGCAAAGCATTCTAAGCCTAATGTATTTACTTTCATGAATACAGAAACCACCTTAAAGAGTTAGTACAGTAATTGCTAAATTTGTGAAAATTGAAGCATCAAAATATTAATCATTATAAGTTATTGGAACAAAAAAAAAACAATTTTAAAATCTAAGAATTCATGAGAGCACTCACACAAAAGAAAGGCAAAAACCATTACTATGATCTGAATGTTTGTGTCCTCTCAAAATTCCTATGTTGAAAAACTAATCATTAGTGTTAGTATTAAGAGATGGAGCTTTTGGAAAGTCATTAGATCATGAGGGAGCAGAGCACTCATGAATGGGATTAATGCCCTTATAAAAAGGCATCTTGGAGCTGTTTTGCCCTTTTCAACATGTTAGGGCACCCGTACAAAGTCCCAGAAGTGAACCAGAAAGGAGGCCCTCGTCAGATAACAAATCTGTCGGTACCTTAATCTTTGTCCATCCTCTAGAACAATGAGAAATCAATTTCTGTTGTTTATAAGCTACCTGTATTTTGTTATGTCAGTCCGAAAGAACTAGAAAACCATGCAAACAAAAAAAACCCAATTACTATCATCACAGTTAGATTCTATGATAGTTCAGTTTCTTACTCTAGATATTGGCATTAAAGAAAAAAAGTACATCCTTGTTTTGCCATTTATTTAAAAACTGAACTTAAGTCAGCAAATAATTCCAGAAGGTGAGGAACTCACACCCTTACAACAATAACCCTAATGGAAAATGCTAATAGGGATGATAAAATTTGAAAATGGCAAATTATCCCCAATGAAATCATTGATTCAACAAAAAAAATCATCAGTACTAAACCCAATGGGTAAAATGTTGTTGGCCAACTGACTGTTCACAGAGCTCCAAAATATCATGACCTGGATTGCATATTATTTCTAAGTAGAAAAATGGTAACTGCAGTGCAATGAAGAGACAAAGTGTGACACGTGTATTTTGTTGTTAAGATAGTCAATTCGAATCTAACTAACCTTTCTTTTAGAAATAAGTTTCAGTATTCAGGAATGAAGAAGATAGAAGAACATATATTAAATGATGAGAAGGAGAAGGACAGAAACTATACAAGAACATAACAGAATAAATGTGTGGACATTGAGACTTTTTGAGAGATGGAAACTACTAAGGCACTTTTGGAAAAAAAGAAAAAATATGATGTGAAGCATGTAGTAGATAATATTAGAAATTATTGCTAAATGTGTTATATAACTGAGATGTGGTTAAATAAAAAAAATCTTCCTTATGATTTGAGTATATTTGGTAAAGATCTTAGTGAAAAAGAGTTATCGTCTATAGAAAAAACTATATATTTTCGCTTTTCAATATTTGTTTTTATGTGTGTGAAAATAAAGCAAATAAAGCAAAAAAGTAGCAATTATGAAATCTAGGCATTGGTATACCGTAGAGTTATCTGTATTATTTTTTTAAACTTGAAATTATTTTCCTAATAAAGATTTAACAATTCTTAGATTTTTTATATACCTATAAGGCAGTTGAGTACAGTATAAATATTCATATTTTTAGTACTTAGAAATAAATAATAGCTATTTATATAGTAGTGAGGTCCTCAAACAAAATCCAGTGTTCTGACATACACATATGACATGTAATTTCTAACAACATATGTTCAATATTAATTGAGAGGGAGAAATGTGTTATTTCTAACACATGTAGTCAGAGGGGTCATAGTTAAGAATTCCTTCTGAGTATTGTAAAATATCAATCAATCATTTACAGACTGAAAAAACAAATGTCATTTAGTATGTGCTCAGATGACAGAAAATGAATTTAATGATACAAAGCTGCATTCTCTGTCATGTCAGGAGTGTACTGCTCAGAGTTCATTACCAGCCCTGCATGACCTGACATAAAATCCAATATAGTACATGCCCCAAGGCCTTTGGTTGCAATGTGCAAGGAGTCTTTTGCCTGGTTAAATGACAATAAGGAAAGGATGGAAGGTGATTTGTTTCTGGTGACCTCTAAACCTTTCCAATCACTTATTCTCTAATTGCATGTGCACACTATGTGAGCTGTGCTATGACAAATAATTAATTAATTTTAGTCTTATGAAATTGTTTTATTAAAAAAGAAAAACTCTTAATGAGCTCAATGAAAAAAATGAACATCTATAATACAAATTAGCCAACAAACAAATAAGTTTGATAGTTATATATATTCTTTGGATTTTTGTATATTTGACATTATTTAATTGTTCTTTATAAAAAGCAATTAATGACTGAAAATCTAATTCATTTTTCATGACTGTAAATTAGTCTTTCTTTAAAGAGAGAAATATTTCATTTATATTCATGAAACAAATATTGTCTGATATTTTAAGACACTCCTTTTTCTACCTTACACATATTCCACTGTGAGATAATAGAAATGATAACATTGAACTGAATTGCCATAAGAATTTCTCTCAACTACCATTAACATGTAATCAGTCTTTGAGGTCAAAATATATACATTTTCTGTCACATTAAATGTTATTGCATTTGGGGATTACTCGGCGTAACTTTTTTCTCATCAAATTATTTCTGAATTTGTAAACTTCCTCGTGGGAAGCATCTATGTATAAGAACCAATAATGAATATACAATATTTATAGTAATATAAATATATTTCTGCATTTTTTAGGCTTGGTGGATTGATTCAAACATGTAATTGCAAGATAATTGTAACGTTTTGATTATTTGTTACAGACACAGAGTTTGATGTCTAGAAAAAAGCAAAACCAATCTCTACACATCCACATCCACCATTTATTTGTCATACTATCCAGTCTTATTTACAAATTAATAAGACTAATTGATTTTCAAATTAATGAGGGTAACAATATTAGACTCTCAAACTGATTTTGTCTGCATGCAGGGTTGTAAGCAAAATATATTTTTCTACTTTAAAACACAGTTTTGCCTGAAGTACATATTGTTCTACAGGGGTAAGTGTAAACAAATTCTGTGAATTTTCAGCAAGTAACTGTGCAGTGAAATAAAATTACCATTTGATTGTAACAAGGAAAACTCCAAACACAACATATAAATCAGTATTATTGGCAGTTGGAAAAGACACATTGCCTAGATTACTGTTAGTGACTACGGAAATAAATGACTATTTGAGAGGATTTCAAAGCACTTGGAAGAGTAAATGAAGATAGCTTTTGAAAATTGCTGATGGGAATTCATCATAATGGAGACCTAAGTTATATAAACAACATTTATTTTCATGATTTGATCATTCTAAAAGGGAATAAAGTCTGATGGAAAAGAGATTTCTTTATATAAGAGAAATGCTGAAACAGCATAAGAGAAGGTTCAAAGAGTTTCAGATGATACTAACAGATAGCAGAGAAAATTTAGTTTACATCATTCTGAGTTTAAAGATCCAAAGCTTATCTGCCCAGCAGGAAACTCACAGACTTTTCTCTTTTGCATGGGATTCAGAAGGGTGGTATGTTAAGAACATCATCTTGTCTTTGACACCAGATAAAACTGTGTTCAAGTACAGTTCTGTCAATCATAAGCTGTGCAGCTTTAAACTTTTGCAGCCCAGTCTCCTCCTCCATACAAGTGATTCAGTTTGCTGTAAGTGACAAATAAAATAATGATTGAAGATATCTGGTACAGAATGTGAATTGAATACATGTGCTGTCCTCTCTCTTTTACATTTTTAGGACAAAATTTTAAAGTTTTAGGTATTTTAAAAATCTTTTAAATTTTGGTAAATGTGTTAGTTATATACACATATATACACAGAGATAATCAGAAGTCTTAAGTTGGCATCTGAAGAATAAATATTTTAATAATGACCAAGTTGAGGTCACTAACCTGAAAATTTTTTAAGAGCATTGATATCTTTTATTCTAATTTAGAAGAAAAGGAAATATCATTAGGAAAAGTAATTTTGTAATGAAATATATCCATTTCTTTTGAAAATACAATATTGTACTGAAAAATATAATGATTTAATTTCAGATTATAAAAAAGGAAATATGGCATGAATTGTATTATTTTATATTCACAGTTTAATAGTTTCAATTAATATATAATGAATAGGTTCTCAAGAAGTACCTCTCATTAAGTGACTTTAAGTGACTTATTAATGTGGTTCATGCTAATGTATTTTACCATTTTTCATTAAAAACAAAATTTTGTTTATACCTGCAATGCTTACAAATTTATTATTTTGCTCACAATATTCTCTTAGGTTACTGTTTTTACTGAAACTGCCTAATATACATGATCCATTTTTATAAAACTCAGTAAACAGCAAACTCCACTTCTTTGACTTTCCTTTATTTCTTCCCACAACTTAACACAGATTCTTTTACACAGACAAGATGTTAATGTAATGCTCAAATTAGATCAGTTCTTGGATTATTAAAATATAAGGAGAAAAAATGAATTATCTTTAAATACTATTGATTATAATAAAAACAAAAAATAATGTGTACTTTAGAAAATATTAATGCAAACTAATCTACAAGATGATCTGTAAACACAGATGATGGACATCAGGACGAACCTGGAATTTCAGGCTGAACAGAGCACATTTGGTCTGAATAGAGACTTGAAAGAAAAATTAAGATGAACAGTGAGTAGAAATGAAGGAAAAGACTTCCAGGCAGGAAGATATTGAGACAAAACATGTAATTTGAGTCAACTTTTACAAAAGATATACTGCGAGTCAAGGAACAATGAAAGATGTGGCTGGAGAGGCAAGTGACAGTCCTGGCGAGTCTTATGTATGGTGCTAAGTAGATAGAAACTCTCATGAAGACTGAGCAAAATCGCTGAAGTTTTAGTTCAGTCCATTGATATAATCAACATTCTTTCAAATAGATGTCACTGATTACTTTGTAAAAAATAGATTTCATTTACAGAAAATGGGAGTTAAAGAACTGTTATGGGAATATGTTTTTAACAAACCAGGAGAAAGAAAATGAAGGTACAAATTAAAACCTCAATTGTTATGACTAAAGAGGGTGGGGATTAAAGCAGGAAATAAATTATGCAGAAAGGAGGAGCTGGAACTGAATTTTTTTAAATGTGGTATAGCTGGGCTCGGTGGCTCAGCCTGTAATCCTTGGGAGGCTGAGGTGAGTGGATTGCCTGAGTCCGCGGTTCGAGACCCATCTGGGCAACTTGGCGAGACCTCATCTCTACAATAAATCAAAAATCAGCCGGGCGTGGTAGCGCACGCCTGTAGTTCCGGCTATTAGGAAGGCTGAGGTGGAAGGATCGTGGGAGCCCAGCAGGTCAAGGCTGCGGTGGCCGGGAGCGGCCACTGTACTCCAGTCTGGGAGACAGAGTGAGACTCCAACTCAAAAAAAAAAAAAAAAAAGAAATAAAAATGTGGTACATATAGATGATGGAATATCACATAGCCATAAAAAAGGCCAAAATTATGAGCTTCACAGCAACTTGGATGGATTTGGAGTCTTTACTACTCAGTGATCTATCACAGAGACAAAAATCACAGAGACAAAGAATCCAGGACCACATGTTCTCACTCATAAGCAGACCCTGAACAATTATCATAATACTATAAGAAAGGGATTTGCAGTAGTGGGAAACTGCCAGGGGAGGGAAGGAGGACACATTTCATCAATAAGTGCACCTGATCTCAAACCAGGTGAAGTGGGGCCAAATTGAGACCCAAACCTTACATGTACAATCACCATTTGCATACCTAACCTCAAATTGCACCCCACATCTTTAAAATAAATAAACAAATGAAAGTAGCATCAGGTCTTTCGTATTCTGCTTCTAAGTTTTGTTTAATTGTAACATTGATCACTTCTTTAAAGTTTATCATACTCTGTGATCTATCACAGAAACAAAGAACAGAGTATCATATGTTCTCACTCATAAGCTATTCTGCATTTACCATAATACTATAAGAAAGGGACTGGCAGTAGTGGGAAACTGCCAGGATGGGGGGAATTGGCAATTGAGGGAAACTGCCAGGGGAGGGAGGGGCGTACCTCATCAACAAGGGTACCTACATAATGAACATTTGTATACCTAACTCTGAATTGTACTCCACATCTTTAAAAGAAAACTCAATAAATAAATCTGAAGCATACTTCATTGTCAGTGTTCCTTATAAAAAATATTCATTTGAAGTAAAGTTGAGTAATATTTAATATAACATTTTTTTTTTTTGAGTTGGAGTCTCATTCTGTCGCCCAGACTGGAGTGCCGTGGCCGCTCCCGGCCACCTCAGCCTCGACCTGCTGGGATCCGCGATCCTTCCACCTCAGCCTTCCAAGTAGCTGGAGCTACAGGCGCATGCTACCACGCCCAGCAAATTTTTTTTTTTTTTGATTTTTATTATAGAGATGAGGTCTCACCAAGTTGCCCAGGCGGGTCTTGAACCCGCGGGCTCAGGCAATCCACTCACCTTGGCCTCCCAAAGCGCAGGATTACAGGCTGAGCCACCGAGCCCGGCCCTACTATAACGTTTTATCAAACTGTAATAATCTATAAAGCAATTGGTGATGGTTACCATTTATATTATGACTGCTGGGAGAATACATGATAAATATAGCATGAAATTAAAACGAATTAAAATACATGTATTTAATAAAACATATATATCTATTTTCTCTATAATTGTAAAATAATATTATACAGAATGTAGGTTAGCATTCAGGGGATATGAATAAGTGACTATCTGAAGAAATGGAAAGTTTGTACAGAACGTGTAATTTAAGTCTGTACTTAAAAATAGGTAGCAATTTAAATATGGTTGCCACATTTAGCAAAACAATTCAAGATGTCCAGTTAAATATAAATTCCAGGTAGACAGTGGATAATTAATTATCATAAGTATTTGTCATACAATATTTTGTATATATTTATTCTAAAACTTATCTGCTGTTTATGTGAATTTTAAATATAGCAAATCATTTTGTATTCTATCTTGCAACTTCAGATTTAAAGAAAAATAGCAGTCTAATAAGAGAAAACATATCAATAAAGTAATATATGATAAATATACTACATAAACATTGGGAAAAATTTGACAAAAAAATATATGTTTTAATCAGAAAACCATAATTTAGTAACATGGAAGTCTAGATTTAAATAGTATTAAATGCTAAGCAGAGAAATGTAAGTTGTGGAAGTTAGAAACATACAATCATTTAATGGTTTGCCCAGAAGATCAATCAAAATATGTTTAAGACTAATCTATCTGGAAAATGAATTTATAATGGGTTGGAAAGTTAAAGACTTTGAAGTCATAGAAGGAATTCAGGACACTATTTAAACTAGGTCTGTGGCATGCTTTTTTGATAAATTATGTCAAATAAAAAGAGAAAGTCTATGACAAAAAGGAAAAGATGATCAAGAGTATTACGTGTGATTGCAAAGACAGAGTAATTGAAAAGAGTGATAAGACTCCTGAATTTGTTACTGGGATTTTTCTTCTTTTTTTGATTTAATAGAAAGAGGTTCTCAAAGCACAGTGAGCAGGGACCTTCTGCTTTCAACCTTGATAAGCGTGGTGGTACCAAAACAGCCATTCCATAGTAAAAAACTAGGAGACTTGGCAAGCTGCAAGAAATAACTCTTCAGGTATTAGACAATAGGACACACAGTACTGTGAAACCAACAGAGGCAGCTCCTGTATTTTAGAAAAGGAAAATCAAGCAAAGTATACTGGTCTTCCTGAGCTAATGAGATAGAGATCAGCATATGGACAAACTGAAACAGAGAAATGAAAATGTCTAGAAAATGGAGCCCAGGTAGCTCAAAGTTAAACAATGACTGCAGCTTGCACAATAAAACTTTTCATTACAATAACTGAGAGGAGGTATCTATGTAGAGGGAGAGAGTTCTGGAAATCTCTGCAAGAAACCATTTGTGTCCTTAAATGAATACAGTAAGACCTTACTCAGTGTCATCAACAGATTCTTAGAAATATCGAATTTAAGCAAAATGATGTACTATAAAATCAATGTTACCATAAAGTAATTGGTGTAAAAGAAGTCAAGTTTCTAAAGCACATTTCTGGTGACAAAAACATCAACTTAGACATTCTGAGTAATCTAACAGGCACATCATTGGGATGTGGAAGGAAACTTGGTTATTCATAGAAAATCCACACAGACATGGGGAGAACATGCTGACTTCACACAGACATGCAAACTCCTTGGCCAGAAATTAATTTCTTTTCTCATCATCATAACAAGATGATGCTGAACAAAATGATGTTATTTGAGGACCCGCTGTATTAAGTTCTCATAAGTAGGTTGAGACTTCACAAAGCTGGACAAAGCATAACTCCCCCAAAATGAAGAATTTCTAAGTAGCTCAAAGTTAAACAATGACTGCCACTGACACAATAAAGGGAAGATCCAATATCCAAATATCAGAGTGTATTGACTTTGCTGAGCCCAAATGATTTCTGTAGATATCTTAGAAAGACCACTCCTTCAGAGTACAACTAGATGAGCATTAGAGTAAAGGTGAAACTGGTTTTGCATCATTATACCTGATTTGCAATAAAGTAAATGCCAACCCAAAGAAAATCAGTACTTAAAAAAAGACAACTAAACCTAACAATCAATGTAATATATACAATTATTGGAACACAAAAAAATGTGACACATAGGAGAAAAAAAGCAATCAGAAACAGAAATTATCAAAGATGATGAGTTAGCGGACAAGAATTTTGAAATAGCTATTTTAAATATGCTTCAGAATTGAAAATAAAAATATGAACATAATAATGACAGAAATAAAAACTATTAAAAAGCAACCAGACTGGGTGGGGTGGTTCATGCCTGTAATCCAAGCACTTTGGCAGGCCGAAGTGGGAGAATTGCCCCAGGTGGGAGAATTATTTGAGCCCACGAGTTCAAGACCAGCCTGGGTAATGCAGTGAAACCCTACCTTTACAAAAAATAAAAAAATAATAAAAAACTGGCTGTAGTGGTGTGTGACTGTAGTCCCAGCTACATGGGAGGCTGAAGCAGAATTGCTTGAGTCCAGGAGTTTGAGACTGCAATGTGCTGTGATCATGCCACTCTACCCTGGCCTTGGCAATGGAATGAGACTCTGACTCAAAAAACAAAAACAACAAACAAACAAACAAAAAACAGACAAATTGGTCTCTTACAGGTGAAATATCTATTTAATACTAAAATACAATTTCATAAGATGGGTGTAATAGTAGATTAGATATTGTAGAATAAAAGATCAGTAAATATAAAGATAGACCAAGAAACATTATTTTGATTCACAGAAAATAGCCAGAAAAGTAATGAACAGTGAGTCAGTGATTCAGTGAGGTGGATATTCAGTTAGTCAAAATTAGTGTATTGAGAATTTCATAAGTATGAATGAAGGCTATATTAAATACAATAAGAGAAATCAGCAAAAAAGGTCATGGAACAAAATAAAACAATAGAGAAAATAATGGAGCCAAAATCATTTATTTGAAAGGATCGATAAAATTGACCAATCTCTATCTAGATTCATGGCAATTCTCAAGACAAAATTTAACAAAATTGACCCAGAAAAGAAAAAAATAGAAATTATAAACCCATTAAATAAATGGAATTTACAATTAAAGACATTCAAAGAAAACCTTAGGCCCAAATAGCTTCAGTGAATTCCATAGATAATTTAAAGAAGAAATAGTATTAATTTTACATCACTGTTTTACAAAAGAAAGCTTTCCTAAGGGAAGATATTTAGAAAGACAATAAAGCACATACACTGATGCTCAACAACATTGGTTCTCATTGAATTAAAATTAAAAGCACAAAAATGATATAAATATACACCAAAAGCCCACAAATTAAAAGGCTGACTATTTCAAGTATTGACAATTATGAGGAGCAACTGAGACATTCATACGTTGTAGGTGGTATTACAATAAAATGTAATTATTTTTGGACATTTTTGGTAGTTCCTTATAAAGTTAGCATATGCTAACTATGTGCTGCAAGATCTGTATTTCCATATATTTACCCAAAAGAAATGAAAATGCATGTGCAACCTAAAACATATATATGGATATTCTTTTTTTTTTATTTTAAACATTTTTTATTTTAAAATTGTGGGGTACAGTTAAGGGTTAGGTTTACAAATATGCATCGTTCAGGCACCTGTGTTGATAAGGGGTGTCTCCCCGTCCCAGAGAGATATTGATTACCGTTAGTCCCACCTCCTTTCCCATCCCCACCTCCCCATAGTTTCCCACACTGTCAGTCCTTTTCTTATAGTATTATGATAGATGTTTAAGGTCCACTATATGAGTGACAACATGTGCACTCAGATCTTTGTTGCTGTAAGATATCACTCAGTATTATGGACTCTAGTTCTCTAGTTCCATCCAGGTTGCTACAAAATTCATGATTTTGCTCTTTTTCATGACTGTGTAGTATTCCATCATGTGTATATACCACATTATTTTAATCCAGTCCACTCTTGATGGACAGCATGGTTGGTTCCAGGTCATTGCTATTGTGAACAATGCTGCGATAAACATACATGTGCAGGTATCTTTTTTAAACAGTGATTTGAGTTCTTCAGGTTATATTCCCAGTAGGGGGATTGCGGGGTCATCTGGGAGGTCGATATTTAGAGCTTTTAGGAATCGTCACACTGCTTTCCACAGAGGTTCCAATAGTTTACACTCCCACCAACAGTGTAGAAGTGTTCCCTTTTCACCACATCCTCTCCAGCATCTGTTATTTTTTGAGTTACCGATAACTGCCACTCTGACTGGAGTTAGGTGGTATCTCAGTGTACTTTTGATTTGCATCTCCTTGATGATTAGTGAGGTTGAACATTTCTACATGTGTCTGTTGGCCACTCGAATGTCTTCCTTTGAGAAGTGTCTGTTCATATCTTTTGCCCACTTTATAATGGGGTTGTTTGTTTTTTTTCTTTTCAGCACGTTTGAGTTTCTTGTAGATCCAAGATATTAGGCCTTTGTTAGACCTGGAGTTGGCAAATACATTGTCCCAGTCTGTGGGCTGTCCCTGCTCTCTTGATGGTTTCTCTGGCTTTGCAGAAGCTTGTCAGTTTAATGAGGTCCCGCTTGTCTATCTTATCTCTTATGACCCGTGCATTTCAGGTATTGCACAGGAATTGGATGCCAGTTCCAATTTCCATAAGGGTGTGTCCTGCATTTTCTAAGGTTCTTATGGTTTGAGGTTTTACATTTAGGTCTCTGATCCATTTAGAGTTAATTTTTGTGTATGGGGATAGACAGGGATGTTGTTTGAGGCTTCTGCATGTGGTCAGTTAGTTTTCCTGGCACCATTTACTGAATAGGTTCTCCTCTCCCCAGTGGTAGGTGGTAGAGGCTTTGTCGAAGATGAGTTGCTTGAGAAATTGAGGTTTTGCTTCTGGAATCTCAGTTCTATTCCATTGGTCTATATGCCTGTTCCTGTACCAATACCAAACTGTTTTGATTATTGTAGCTTTATAGTAAAGTTTGAAGTCTGGTAGTGTGATACCTCCTGCTTTGTTTTTTTTTTTTTGCTGAGGATTGTTCTGGCTATTCTTGGTCATTTATGTTTCCATATGAATTCCTGTATTGTCTTTTCTAGGTCTGAGAAGAATGTTGCTGG
>CAUYQG010008998.1:0-11314 GCA_963574415.1 Tarsius wallacei
TGGGGGCTCGACCTGGCAGGACAGGCACATCCCCTCCTCTGCCGCCCATAGCCAGGGGGTGTCTGTCTGTGAGACCAGAGTGTCTCCTTCTAGGCTCTCTGAGGCCTTGTGTTGCTGGAGCCTCCCAACCCTGCCAGACTGGGGAGAGGGCTGGTAAAGGAGATGGAGCAGGGGTATTTCACTCTGCCCCTAGGATGTGTGACCTGGGGCAGGCAGTTCCAGCTCCCTGAGTCTTGACTTCTGCTCTGTCCTACGAATTCAGGTGAGGAGCTCCCAAGCTGAGGATGCTTGCCCAAGCCCAGGCACACAGCGGGAGCTCGGGAGAGGTGAGTGGAAGAGGGAACAGGCAGAGAATGGGGGGCTGTAGCAGACTGGTTCTGACCACCCTGGCTGCAGCACCACATTTGTGTCCTGGCTACGGCCTGTGTGGCTTGGGTAAGAGCCTTCTTATCTTTGGGCCTCAGTTTCCCAATGTATCAGATGTAAATAATAACTCCAGACTCTCGGGAGATGGAGGATGATGCCAGAGGGTTCCTGAGAGCTCTTACCACCACTGTGGGCCAGAAACAGAGGAGAAGGAGAGTAGGAGCCATTCCTCTGGACCCAGACGCAGTGGGTGAGCACTACCATGGCTGCCTGGAAGACATGCCCGGGAGCCTTGGGAGACTGCCACTGCCCTCACCCAGCATTCCCCAAGACTGGTTCAGAGAGGGCGAGGGCTGCCAAGGTCACACAGCAGCCAGCCGAATGGATTCACTATCCAAGGGGTGGGGGCTGTTATCTCCCCAGATAAGAGGCCCCAGTGGGTCTAAGAAGTTCTCGTGGCCTCAGATTTGGGTAAAACCTGGGGGTGTAGAGGGGAGGGCCAGAGCCTGACTGGCTCAGGCTGACCATAAAGCAGCCACTTCTCCCGGCACCTCCCCAGCCTGAGTCAGCCCGTGGCTACGGCTGCTTCTGAGTTCATCACCAGCAGCCCAGCCTTGGAGCCCAGGCCTCGGGCACAAAGGAGGTCTGTCATAATGACCTGGTGATAATGACACTGTGTGGGAAGCTGTGCCCACGTGCCAAGCACTCTCCCTGCCTTCATTCATTTGATTCTCCAAGCAGCTTTGAGAAGTGAGCAGGGAAGGGTCTGGGAGTGAGGTTCAGAGAGGCTGTATAAGTTTCCCGAGGTCACACAGCCATGAATAGAAGAGGAGGGACTTCAGGCCCCAAGGCTGTGCTCTCCGCCATCAAGCAGCAAACATGCTGAGCACACTCCGTGTCAGACCTGGGGCTGGGGCTGTGGGACTCTGGCCAAGCTGGGATTTGGGAAAAGGAACCACAAGGGCATCTGGGAGTGGGGAGGACCTGGGATGAAGGCTTTGAGCCTGAGGGCCAGTTTGTGCTCTGTGCTGGCTCTTTGCTGGCTGAAAGGGAGGGACAGATAAGGAGCTGCAGGACCCTAGAGGGATGAGTGCCTCCACTGCCTGGGGCTCTGGAGGGCTTTCCAGAAGAGGAGACTTTGAGTGAGGCCATGGAGGTGGAGAAAGCTTTTCTGGTAGAGGGGTGGCATGGCAAAGTCCCATAGGTCTAGAAGAGCCTGGAATGCCCCGGGAGCTGGCATGAACAGCTTGAGGGATTCGGTGGTAAGAGAGGAGGTTGAACACGAGACCAAAAGGGTATTGAATACCAAGCTGGGGGACTGACCTTTGTCCTGAGGTCAGAGTGGAGTCAGAAGAAATAAGAGTTGGATCTGTACTGTGGGGCCTGGGCCAGGCAGTCCCAAACCAGTGCTAACTGGGGGCTGTGGGGGGGGGGCAGGCTTCTTTCCAGGGCCTTCCCTGAACTGTCAGAAGGGCCCCAGCTGGGTCTATTTTGGCACCCAAGAACAAGGCTGGCTGCCTCATTCCTGCAAGCTCAGGGTAAGAGGACCTCTCTGATGTGCCCGGCACCCCCACAGCTCCCCAAGAGCTCACTTTTCCTGAAATCAAGCTGCAAGGGGAAAGGGGGCCAGGCTGGCAGAGGCATCCCGGGCAGGCACCTTCTCACTGCCTCACCTTCCAGCGCTGACAAGTGCAGACCCTATGGGGCACAGGCAGCTCCGAGCTGGGGGCCCCAGCATGGTCTTGCTTTAGCTCCAGGCTTAAGCTCAGCACCTCTTTGTACTTTGGCGTTGCCCGTATGCCCCGTATGAGGGAGCTGCGGACCAAGGACTGTCGAGCCGAATCGTCCTTTTTCCTCTTCCCTCCACTGCACGGTAATACTTGGATCTTCACATGTAATTCCCCCAACAGCCCCTGGAGGGCCCCCCTTCTGCCGCATCCACTTGATGGAAGGGTGAGGGAATGAGGCTTGGAGAGGTGAAGCAAGGGACAATTGGCGCATCCGGGGCCCCATGGACCAGCGTCAACTACCAAGGGGCAGGGAGCATGGAGGTCACCCACTGCGCGCCACACCCTGCCTGCGCACTTGAGGGGGCACTTGTAGATTCCGAAACCTTACAACCTGCGTTCAAATCCTAGCTCTGCTGCATGCCACTACCATGACCTCAAGAAGTTCGTTTCTCAGTTTCCTTATCTGTAACCTCTCCGTGCCTCAGTTTCCCCATCTGTATAACGATGATAACAGTACCTTTCCCATAGAGTAGGTGTGAGAAATTGGTTGAGATAACTCATACCAAGTCCTTACAACCTTGCCTGGCACATCCGCACTTGGCAGACAGGGAAACTGAGGCTGAAAGAGGAGCGGTGCGTCCCTGCAGGGATTCGCCCCGGCCCACCCCCTCCTGCACCCCGGGCCCCACCGCCTGGCTCTCCCTGCCCTCGCGGGGCCTGGCAGGCCCCTTCTCCCTCGCAAGCCTGTTTGGGGAGGTCCTGGGCCGGGGGCGCGGTGAGCGGCGCGGCGGGAGCGGCTGTGGACCTGCGAGCGGCGGCTCGGCCCGCCCTCGCCTTCCGACCAATTTTGGGCAAAGCGGCGGCGGCGGTACGTGCGGGCCGTGAGTCAGCGCGCAGGAATGCGCAGGACGCTTTGTTCCCCGCTCTGCGGACGAACGTGCTGGGGCCAGGGCGCGGCGGAGCCTGACATCACCGCGCCGGCAGCATCACCACGTGCGCCCCGCCGCAGGGCCGCCAGGCCTCGGCTCCCCCTCCGCTGGCCCAGCTCCGGACTCCAGGCCCCTCCTCAAGCCTCGGAGGGTCCGGCCCTGAAGGGTCCTGGCAGCCGAGCCCCTGCACAGACCACAGAGGAACAATGCCTGGGGAAGGGCTCCAGAAGGAGGAAGGCAGCTCCCTGGAAGGGCCTGGTGGGGGAGCTGAGACCTCGAATGGCCACAGCAAGTCCCTGGGGAGGCTATTTGGGACCTGTGGCCCCTTCTCCACGTTGAGGCTGCGTGGGAGAAGGAAGCAGGGGATGGTCCTCTTCCAAGCCCAACTTCCTGCTGGCTGTTTGCTTCCTTAAAGTCACGCCCCCTCCCTGGGCCAGGGCACATTTGTCCCCCTGGCAAATGGGGTAAGACTGGCTGTCTTGCTCTTCCCCAGAGTCTTGTGCTAGGTAATGAGGTCTCAAACCTGGAAAGGACTGTAAAGGCCTTGGGAAGTCTTTGCAAACTGCAGATGCCACATCGAGCGACTCTTCCGTGCCAGGGTAGGTCTGGATCTGTCTAAATGCAGTGGCATGGAATGACTGGAGCAGCCTTGACTGGAGGGTGGGCATTGCGGTTGTGGACACTGAGGCTCAGAGGATGAACTTATCTGCCCCAGGCCACAGCAAGACTGGCAGAGCAGCTAGGAACCCAGGGCGTTTGACTGGGTGCCCCTTCTTCCTGATGCGTGTGGGCCCTCCTCCTAGGCTGGAGTGCCCAGTGGCCCCCACGCTGCTGGATGCTGCTGATGTGGTCCTGGCCAACAGAGCATGACATCCTGGGCCTCCACTCCGGGCTGTTCTGAGGAGGAGCAGAGGCCGCTCCAGTCAGAATCCCTCTTGCCCTGTGTGGCCTTAGGCACATCACTTGCCTCTTGAGTCCTCCCAGGACTGCTCCGTGGTCACACAGGGAATTCTGTATCAGATTCCTCATCCTCATCCCCAGGGAGCTGCAACTAAGAGGCCAAGTCTGCGTGGGACTGGCAGGGAGTTCCCCCGGATGGAATTTTTGGTGCACGCTCTCTTTCTTCTCTCTTCCCTCACCCACAAGGTCCCTAACACCAGGGCATAGCGCCCCACTGTCCCACACAGCAAGCAGGGCTGGAGCATGGGGGTCCCAGCTGGCCTGGGGGCCTTTTGCAAGAGGCCGCCTCCCTCAGTCCTGGCTTCAGGGACTCGCAATTGAGCAGGTCCTCTCTGGGGTCCTTGCCAGCCCCACCCCTGGAGCTGTTTGGCTTCTGTCCCTCTGATATATTCTATATGGAGGACACGGGGATGACCTCTTCTTACCCCAGGGCTGATCTTATAGTGGCCTTGTTTCCCCCTTAACTGCCTGTGCTCTCTTGGTACCCTGATGTGGCCTCCACCTAGTCTCAGCTGGACCCCAGTGATGGGCACTGGCAGAAGAGGCCTAAGGCCCTGTTGGCTCTGCCTGCCCCCTCCCTGTGTGATGGTCTTACCTACAGGTATCACAGCTGCACCTCCAGCAGGGTTGATGCTGCAGGGGCCCTAGAGGCTTCTCTCCTGCCCGGAGCCGGAGCTCCCTGCATTTGGGATGGTGCCTTCTATTGTGCCAGCAATGCTTAGGCCTCACTTGCAAACCTCTCTGCCAGGGTGTGAAATGTGAACAGAGACAGAGACCCAATAGCATGGCGCTCTGGAGCCAGCCAGCTCTAGGACGACACCTCTCTGCACCTGGGTCTGCATCCACGAGTAGGGAGTGGGCTCCCTTTTGTAAGCATCCAGGGAGTTAGTAGATGCAAATGTCTTAGCACGTGTTGGCTGTTGGGTCTGCATGATCCCCCCGAGCTTGCACCTGAAGGGTTCTGGTGACTTCCACATTGTCCTCATCATCTCCTGCAAGTGACGTCAATGACATCAGTCGTTTTACTGCAGATTTCTGTGGCCATAGATTCTTCTGGCTTCCCAGGAAGACTATGTGGCATGGCCCCTCACAGCTCAAACCAGACCTCTGCAGCCCAGAGAGAAACAGGACCCGCCCACATCACGGCTGGGTAGGCAGAGTCTGCACTTGGCCTCGTGTGGCGGTGACTGGTCCCTGAGCCCCTTGGACCTCCAAGTCCCAGAGGCTCCGAGGACACGGGGTGATGAGAGAGACTGCAGAATCCAAGCATCTGCACGTGCCCCCCCCACTGCACCATTCCTGGCACTCGAGAGCCCCGCCCTGGCCTGGCACGCCTGCTTGGGTTCCTGCCCGTGTGGTTTCCCCTTGGCCTCTCGCTCACGTCCGCTGGCAGCGCATCCCCAGCTGTCTGCATTCCTGTGCCATGAAGACGGCTACCTTGGGGCCGGGCCTGGCTGGGACACCCAAGAGTGGAAGTGTGCGTGCTGGCCAGGATGTGCAGAGACACACCTGCGGGCACCTGCTTCTCTATGCCCATGCATGGCCATGCCCCTGTGTGTCCGTGTGTATGTGGATGTGTGTGTGTACTGCAGGTGTTGCACTGCAGTGCACAGAGACGGCATGGACCCTGTGTGCATGCACATGAGTGCAATGCAGGGGTTATCGTGCAGAAGGGGACACACCAATCCTAGGGGTCTCAGAGCCTGTGGGTGGGGATCTGTGCTCATGCTTGGTGATATCAGGGACATGCATGTCTCCCACACCTGAGGGCCTGGCATGTGTGAGGATCATGTGCCCAACATGGCTCCTCTCAGGTTGAGTTCACAGCCGCTGGAGGGATGGAGAGAAGGAGGTCAAAATGAGATCAGACATGGCCTCATGTTCCCCCACTTAACCCTCATACCGATTCCCAGAGGGAAAAACATGGGAGGAATGGTCTCCCTGTTTGAGGCTCAGAGAGGGTCTATCATTTGCCCAAGGTCACACAGCTTGCAAGTGGTGGAGTCAGCATGCAGATCTCTGTCTGCCTGGCTCTTGAAGCTGTTGGTCAGGGCAGAGACCTGTGTACTGAGCAGCACAGGGCCAGACAGCTCCCTTGGAAGTTGTGAGCCTCTGAGTGGCCCACCAAGGCCACTTGCACTCTGGACCCACCTGCCTCACTGCATACTAATAAACATGCGTGTAGCCATTGCCCCATGCCAGGCCCTGGCATAAGTGCTTTGCATATAGTAACTTGTCTAATTTTTTCTGACACCCTAGGAAGCCAGTGCTATTTTTTACTAATTATTATACTATGTATAATATTTATATTGTATAATAATATGTAATCATTATACTATTCTCATTTTAGAGATGAGGAAACTGAGGCGCAGATAGGTTAAGTAACTTGCTCAAAGTCCCACAGCTGAAACATGGCACAGTTGGGATTTCAGCCCATGTAGCTGCTCCAGGGTCCGAGGATACCCCCTAAACGTGCCGCTCCAACTGGCATCTTCTTGTGTATGAGACCTCAGCCTTACCCCCTTTCTGCTAGGTGGTTTCCAACTCTATCCTACATGCATGCCCAAGAAAGTTGAGGACTGGGTGCACCCTCACCTCACAGATGGGGAAACTGAGTCTGTAATGGCTTAGTGTTTGGACCTGCAAAGGTGACTCCCGGTGCCCAGGCCAGCCCTGCTTTTGCCCACTCCTAACTTGCTCTGGAGCTTGGGACAAGTGCCTGCTCTCTCCAGGTCGCAGTTTCTGTTCCCAGAGAGAGCAGGTGGAGGGGGGTCCCAAAGTTTCCAGGTGGGGAGTCCTGAGAGGAGGCGGAGCTGGCCAGGCAGCAGGTACCACGTGGGCAGGCGGGTGGAGGTGAGGCTGGGCCAGGGCCGAAGTCAAGGCTCAGGAGCCGGTTTTCCCAGGCTGTGTCTGAGTAATCCTGTGTCTATATTTATCTCCTCCTTTCTTGGGTGAGCAAACAGAGCCCGATGCCAGCCAGGTCCGCCACCCCCCGTGCCGGCACGTTTCCCTCACCTGTCGGGTGGCCCTGGAGAGTACCGCAGTCTTGGCCTCAAGTTCTGCTTGGCCCGTGTAGGACATACAGGGATGCTTGAACCCAGTGGCTTCCATGGCAAATCCAATTGTCAGAGGTGGTCAGGGAAGCTTCAGTCTTGGTCCCTGCACGTGTGGGCCTTTGTGGCCATGGCCTGGGCAATGGTGGTACATTGGAGGCCTGGAAAATACCTCCCCATTCAGAAATGGAGGGTTCTCTGATCTCAGATGATGCCTTTCATTCCTGCATGTACTCTCATTTTGGTCTAGATGTCAGCTCACCTTCCCTCCAGGATCTTACATTCACAGAGGAGCAGGGCTGCAGGGCTCTAAAGTCAGACCTCTTTGGAGTTGAATCCTGGCACCCTGACTCTGGACAAATTTCCTCTCTGTGACTCAGTTTCCCTACTTGTCAGATGGGGACAATGCTTCCAACCTCCCAGGGATCTTGAAAGCATTAAGTTAGAGGCATTATGAGCTGACAGGTGGGATAGGCTCTGCTGGGGAGAGGTTGCCTGTTCCCACCTGCAGGCCCACAAGGGGAAATATATACATCGTTCTCACAGCATGCACACACTGATGGACACTTCTAATTCTGTTACATACAGCCTTAGACACGGGATGAATAAATGAGTTGAGGTTTGAATCCTGGGAAGACTCCAGAAGGTGAGGGGGGGCAGATACTAACTTTGCTGAGACCCTTCTCAGAGGTGTAAGGGGCATGCCAGGTGACCATTGAGGTCAAAGGGATGATGGGAACAGAACCATCTTGTCAAGAGATGATGCAGCCTGGACCAGGCCTGGGATCTTTCACCCCTAGTCCCAGCCATGGGGACTGGGCCCTGGCCCTGACTCTGGACTCTGCCCTGGTGGTGCCACCTCCCTGACCTTGGAGAGCCCTGGGCCTGGTGCACGTGCACCGCAGCCCTGTCTGCTCCCAGGCTGGATTAGGCAGAGTCCGAGGACGTGCTGGGCTGGCAGGCTCAGGGGCGGGGCGAGTGCCGGCGCTGGGGTTGCCCTACGCCGGCTTGCACTCAGGCTGCGGCAAGGCCTTGTATGGCTGTGCCGGGGAGCCCAGCTGGCGGCACCCATTGGCTGGCTGGCACTCCCAGCTGGAACTGTCCGGGCCCCAAACCACGGGTAACCAGAGACGCCGGGAGCTGGTGGATTAGCATGCCTGCCCGCCCGCCTGCCTGCCCACCACCAGGGCTGCTCTTTTCCCTTCCTAAAAAGGCAGAGCTGGGGCAGGAGAGACGGGCAGCCGAACACAGGCCTGGGGTAAGGTGGGGTGGGGTGGCACAGGTGGCTCTGCCTAGGATTCAGGAAGCCCAGCCCTGGCCTTGGGCCAAGTGCTTCCCAGTGCTGGACGTCAGTCTTCCCATCAGGAAAGGGGGTGGTTGGCAGCTGGGTCTCCCTAACGTGGGCGCTGCCTGGATGGGACTGGGGTGTATATGCTGGGGGCCCCCAGCCCTAACCTAGGATCTGGGGCTGCTCAGTAGCCAAGAAGCCCAGCTTGCTTTCCATAGGAAGCTGATCATTTCCCAAATGTGGGAACCTGGTTTCAAACCTTGGCTCTGTCACTTGCCATTATGACCTTGGGGAAGCGGCATCACCTTCCAGAGCCCAGACTTCCTGCTCAGGAAGGATGAGGTGTTAAGTCCCCTTCTCCCAGGGTCCCCGGAGTAGCACCCATGTTGGGCCCTATGCAGTGCAGTTCATTCTGCACCTGCCTCACCCACTCTGTCCTCCTTGACTCCTTTTCTCCACTCATGCCCATCTCAGGCCGGCTGGTCCTGCCGGTAGTGGCTGGCCCTGGGAATCTCCAGGACAGAGAGTGGTCTCCAGGCTCTAACCCCAGAGAGGGTCCAGGCCTAGGGTCCTGCAGCCCCAGTCCAGCCTTGGATTGGGACCCCGGCAAAGCTGAGCTAAGGCCTCAGCAGGAGCTGACAGTAGCCAATGCCCCCTGAGGCTCGTGGTCAGGTGTAACGTGTTAGTGACCCTGTCGCTTGCTAGGGCGTGCTCTTGGGCCCTCCTTTCACCTGTAAAATGGAAGGGTGCACCCTGTCCTGCTCCACTCCAAAAGGGAAAGTGCTTCATGAACTCTGGAGGGCAGCCGTGGGGGGCCTGGTGGCCATCAATGTGTGGATGACTGGTGGGCCTTGGCCCAGCAGCAGACAGTGGAGGGAAGGGGGCTGATCTTTAAAGAACACACATATAGCCGGGCTCGGTGGCTCAGCCTGTAATCCCGCGCCTTTGGGAGGCTGAGGTGAGGGGATTGCCTGAGCTCGCGGGTTCGAGACCCACCTGGGCAAGCAAGACCTCATCTCTACAATAAATAAAAAAAATTAGCCGGGCGTGGTAGCGCGCGCCTGTAGTTCCAGCTACTTGGAAGGCTGAGGCGGAAGGATCTCCGGAGCCCAGCAGGTCGAGGCTGTGGGGGCCGGAAGCGGCCACTGCACTCCAGTCTGGGCGACAGAGTGAAACTCCAACTCAAAAAAAAAAAAAAAGAACACACATATGCTTTTCATGGTCTCCAGTGCCAGAGTCTAAGCCCTGGCATCTGCTGATGAGTCCTTGCACCTGTGGCCTCAGACACAGGGACCCAGCATGGCTACCAGATGGCTCTGCTGGCAATCCAGACAGCTGCTGGAGAGAGGCCCCTGTAGGACCCTGGGTGGTCCCAGCTGATCTGTCTGAGTTCCTGGGCTCCCCTGGCACCAGAGTGTGGATGGGAAGGAGGAGAGAGGATCTCAGGTTCCCAAAGGGCTAAATGGGAGCCAGACTAGGGTTCTAGTCCTCTACAACTACTAACTAGCTGTGCACCTTTAGCTGATGAGGTCCCTTTAGAGCCTCTGTTTTCTTCTCTAAAAGTGGGGACAGAGACTTTCATCCTGCAGGGTTGTTGTAAGGACTACAAATCGGGTTTGTAAAATGCCGGACATGGGGGCTGGCACATACCTTGCTGTTTTTCTTCTGGGACTATTGGCTGCTCCACTGTGGGCCTAGACTGAGATGTGGGCTCTCCCTGAGGACAGGGCTGCCCAGACACCTGCTCCACTGACAGGTCCTCATCCCTCCCACCCACGGTCTTGATGCCAGGTGCTGTCTTTGCCCACCAGCGCCTCATCTGGGCCATTATTATTATTATTTTTACTCACTCCCTGTAAAGATGCGGCACCTTTGAGGCTGACACCTTCAGGCCCTCTCCTCCCCCATCCCATGCTGACATCCACTCACCTCCTGGTCCATTTCTGAGGAGTCCCAGCCTTGTGTGATTATCATTCATGCTTCCACTGTCTTCCACTGGATGTGGCCACGGGATTTGCTTTGGCCAGGAAATGTGAGTGAAAGAGATACTTGCTGTTTCCAGGCAGATGTGTTGAGTTGTCAGTGGGAGGCCCCAGACACATCCTTCCTCTGCCTCTGAGGTCCTGGGAACACAGGGAGGGACTGTCTAGGTCTGTAAGTGACTGGGATGAACAGAGCTCTCTGGTTTATCTACACTGAACATATAGGGAAGGAAATACACTTCCCCTGCGTTCAGTCACAGAGTGTCTGGGCTGCTTGTTTCTGCAGCATGCGGAACCCATCCTGACGGGCACATCTTGGCTCACTTCCGGGACCTCCGGCTAATCCCTGCAATCCTCAGAGCTGACCACTCACCTGCATCCCCAGTGGTGTCCTCCTTCACTGTACCTCAGTCGCCCCCACCTGTGGCCAACACCATCTTTATCCAGTGAGTTAAGACAGCTCATGACCTCTTTCTCTCTGCTTCCATCCATGTGGTCCTTGACCACTGGCCTTTCTCCATGTCAGCTACACCGGCCTGCCTCCTCCCAAGCCTGTGGGCTCAGTGGCCTGTGCCCTCACACCCCGACTTTGCGGACCTTTCTGCTTCCGGCACCCCACTGTCCTTCTGTCCCTTCTGGCAAGATCTTATCCTGGATGCACGTTCCGGGCTGCCTTCTTGCCCCAGGGTCGGCTGCTGAGGACCACTGGAGCAACCATATGGCTAAGCCAACGGTAGGCAGCCAGCCCTCAATGCCACACCAACGCCTGCCTTGCTTCCCCGTGGGCTTGCCCGCACTCCCCTTCACAGCCATTCCCACCGTCTCAGATGTCTTTGATCCTTTCACCCCGCAACTTCCTCAGATGACCTCACTCCATCTCACGGATCCACAGGCGTGCTCTCAACTTCCTGTCACCAAGCAGACATGCTGACTTCATCTGCACCCTGCCCTCCTCTCCCCTCAGGTTACAGCGAGTGGTGTCTGCATCTCCTCCTTACCAGGTCGG
>CAUYQG010009003.1:0-16805 GCA_963574415.1 Tarsius wallacei
GGGTACCTTGGCAAGACCTCGTCTCTACAACAAATCAGAAAAATAACCTGGGATTGATGGCATGTGCCTGTAGTCCCAGTCAATTGGAAGGCTGAGGAGGGAGTACTGCCTGAGCCCAGCAGGTTGAGGCTGTGGTGGCCATGAGCATGCCACTGCGCTGTAGCCTGGGTGACAAAGTGAGACTCTGACTCAAAAAAAAATCAAAAAATTAGCCGGGCGTGGTAGCGCGCGCCTGTAATTCCAGCTACTTGGAAGGCTGAGGCGGAAGGATCGCCGGAGCCCAGCAGGTCGAGGCTGCGGTGGCCGGGAGCGGCCACTGCACTCCAGTCTGGGCGACACAGTGAGACTCCAACTCAAAAAAAAAAAAAAGAATTGTTCAAGGTCTGCTTATGAGTGAGAACATAAGGTACTCTTTTCTTTGTTTCTGTGATAGATTACTGAGTATGATAGACTCCAAATCCATCCAATTTGCTGTAAAGTCCATATGTTTGTCCTTCTTTATGGCTGCATAATATATCTATGGAATTAAGTTCTTAGTTAAGAACTTTTCCACAAAAAGAACTTCACATTTTTATATTACTGAATCCTATAAAATATTTAAGGAAGACGTGACACAAACATTGTACAAAGTTTTTTAGAAAATAAAGGAAGAAGTAAAATCCATAACCTGTCTTATGGGTCCTGACCTTCATGTTAAAAGCTGACATAAACATATTAAGAAAACAAAACCGCAGGTTATTTCTTAGTAATTGTTGACAAAAAATTTATTAATAAGATATTTAGCAAATGATATATGTTCATATATAAGAAAGATAATATGATCAAGTGGGATTCACTCTAAGAATACAATGTGGTTTATGAAAATCAATTGATGTAATTCACTACATTAACAGAATAAAGAAAAAAGTATATGATTATGGCACTGGTTTCAGGAAATGCATTTGACAAAACCAATATATTTATTCAAAAAATTTCTGCAAAGAAAATTTCCTAAAACTGATATAAGGAGGATATTAATAACTTCAATTAACATTATACTTTTTATGCCGTGTACGGGAGAATGCCATCAGGAAAGCACAATAAGAAAATATTTTTGTCATTTCAAAAAGGGCCACTTTGACCTGAGTGATTCTCCACGTTCAGGAAGACCACCGGGTTTTGATGAAGATCATTTAAATGCTTTAATCCATGATGATCCACATCAGTCAACCGGAGAATTGGCAAATGTGATGAACTTTGACCAGTCAATCATTGTGCAATATTTGCATTTTATGGGCAAGCAAAAAATGCTATGAACACATGCATCAACCCAGTGAAAACATTGCTGAGAGAAAAAGACACCAAATAAATAGAATGATATGTCATCTTCATGGATTGTTACTTTCTAAAATATGTGAGAGTGCTCTGTTCATTATACATTTTTAAATGTTCAAGACAAAAAAAAAAGAAAGCTCTCAAAAAAATTTTCCTAGAAGAGCAAATAAAGCTTCCTTAGAATGAGTGTGTATATCTGAATGTGTGTGTGTTTGTGTGTGTGTGTGTGTGTGTATGTGCATGCGCATTCTTTTAAACTTTACTTTTTCCTCTTGCCGTGGGCCTGCACTACTCCTTATCTCATGGGGAACCACTGCAGCCTCAGGAAGGAGGCAGAAAAACATCAAACTAAAATGTCAAGGCACATATTTGCTCCCCCTACTCAGTAGGAGTCAAAGCGGTGAGTTTACATTTCCAAGACACAGGGTTGTTCCTTAATACTAGAGTTGCCAGGCTCCCAGCTCAGCCCCAAGGAGAATTCTCCCCTCTCTCGGGGAGAAACCACTGCCTGACCCTTCATCTTAGACACAGGGTTCAGTGCAGAGGCAAGGAGGAAACACACAGAAAATGCCCCAGCTTACATTGGTGTATGCTGTAAGCTGTTCAGTGAACACTCTTGGTAAAAGAGGTTAAAAAAAAAAAAGAAAGAAAGGAAAAAGAAGAAGAAGAAAGAAACTGTTTTATCCTCTGAGAAGGTAAAATCTGAAAAGCACTGTCACCCTCCTGCACTAGTAAATATATTTTCTCTTTCTTATGATTTTTCTTAACATGATCTTTCGCCTAGCTTACTTTGTTGGAAGAATATAGTATGTAATACATATAACATACAAGATACGTGTTAATTGACCATTTTTGTTAATGTTATTGGTAAGGCTTCCTGTCATCAGTAGGCTATTAGTACTTAAGTTATGGGGGAGTTAAAAGCTAAGTGCCAATTTTTAACTGTGCAGGGGTTGATGCCCCAACTCTGTTCAAAAGTCAGCTACTGCTTTCAGAACCTTTGTACATCCATTCCCCTGCTGGGAATGATCTCCATTTCTCAAACATCCTAGCAAATTCCATATTTCTCCTTGATATGGTAAAGAAAACTAGCCCACACCGCTTTGACTATCTTTTCCCTTAGGCATGGAAAGATTCATAATGAAATTTCATTCAAACAGAAGTAATATTTAAGTTAATTTGAAGTAAATCTGAAAGTATTTGAGGTCATAAGAGGAGTTTCTTTTTGGTGCAGGGACAGTTACCACTTAGCAAAGAAGTTTGATTGACTGTATTTCTCAGGTTATTGAGCATTTCGCGCTCTTCAGATGGAATTTAGGTAAACAAATCTCCTTTTCCCTTAACAAACCACATCAAAAATCTGCTGATAGCTTCATGGGAGCAACCAGTCTTTGGTAACCACTTACAATGTTTCTTTTTTCTTAAAAAATTTCTCACAAATGACATGGCTTCTAGATGTCTGTGCTCTGGCTTCTTGCCAAGTTCAGCCTCCTCTTGATGAAGGTGAAAGCCTAACCTGAGATCTGAGCAGCTTAATCAATGATTTTGTCTCTTGAGACCAGGGTGAACTTTCTCTCAAGCCATTGCTCAACTTTTATTCACAAATATATGATTTCTGTATATAAATCCTTAAAAATAGTGTATACTTCAGTGTCATCACTTGGCTTGAAGGGAAATTATCCATCTATAATATTGTATCAAAAAACATTGCTATCAAGTCAGTGTTTTCAATTATAAATGTGGCAAGGAGAATATATTTGTAAATCGCAAACAGTAGGTGCAGCTAACTGTCCATGCTAAACTGTGCATTAAAAATTAAAAATATTTTTTATTGGAATGAGTTCTCCTTTTCCAGTTGAGAATGTATAATATGTTTCAAATCTTCTTTTCTGGGATCGGGGTTTGTTAAACTTTGGAGAAAAATGACTCCATAAAGACAGAGCTTCATATGTTATCGGGATAATTCATAGTTTAGGTTTATTTCACTGAGGCAAACATACTGGGTATAATCCTTAGAAAAACAATAGCAATCTGGTCTGTCTTATGAATAGATAGGAAAGCGGGTCAGAAGCAATTTACTAATTCACTCAGCAGTAAAGATAATTACTGTTTTTAATGATAATGTACTACAGGCTGATCTAATTGGTTCATGTCTCATGTTTAAGCCGTTCTAGCTTAATAAGTGTGAGGACATTATATTTACTTTGCTACCCCTAACAGCACATGGGACTGGAAATTGACCTTTAAATGATCCCCTATGAAGTTCTGTACTATTTGTTTTGGATTATTGAAAGTCTTGAATATTTTTAGCTAAAATGTGTACTTGATTTATATATTTTATAGGTTTTCATTTCCTCTCTGTTGTACTCATTAGGACATGCAGAATACATTAACAAAAAACATAGTTTCAAGAAGCATTCACCAGAAAATACAAAGTAAAAGACTGTTTAAATTATGTGAGAAAGAAATATAGGTTCAGAGAGTTGAAAATTTCTTCAGTGAGATTTCTTTCTGCAGAACAAATTAATTCCTTTTTTTCTTTAATCATTTCAAATGTGTACTGTTTGGCATAACTGTTATGGCATCAAAAATGTCATGCTTGGGAAATGTTTATTCTTAGTTGAAAATTGGTAATCTTTTGAATTTTTTCAGTGTCCCGACTAGAAAAAAATGATTTATTCTTTACAGCAATAATTGCATGCTTTTAACTCACTAATGATAAAGTACCAGAGGGTACCTTGAGCAGCCCGAAGTTCGTATTCCACTACCACCAACCTTGTTGCAGGGCATTTCCCCAGCTGCTGGGAGTATTGGCAGATAACAATTTATAGACATATTCATGAAGATTGTTTCCAGCTGAAGCTGCTTCACCCAAGGTCATGCCACCGTCTTGAAGCAGCATGTGTCTGATGACTAATCAATATACATGATACTGAATGCACAGATTATTTGGTTCAATTCAGGTAATTCTGCAGGAACATCTTAACTCCAGGACTCCCAGTGTGATTATTCAAAGCCCTTTTGTTTGTTTTGTTAAGACTATATGGTCACCCACATCTTTCTTTATTCCACTTTGCTCCCGTTATTTCAAGAGGGATACTGACAGTGAGAAACCTCCCAAACTAACTGCCTGCATGACCATTCCCCCACGTAAACATCTCAGAGACTGCTTTTTCAATAACCTAACCTGTGAAGCTACCCTATTTGTAATCTTTCCTGGATCTCTTGATAAGTTTTCTAGTTTTGTTTCTGTTTGTTTTATTTTATTTTGGTTGACTATTTTAACAACTATTTTTCTCAATACCTATTTATTATGTTTTGTTTTGTTTGCTTGTTTGTTTTTGTTTTGAGTCAGAGTCTGTCACCCAGGCTGGAGTGCAGTGGCAGAATTGTGGCTTATGATAGACTTGACCTCCTGGGCTCAGGTGACCCTTTACCCTCAGTCTTCCAAGTAACCGAGACTAGAGGTATGTGCCACCAGACCTAATTTTTTATTATTTTTCATAGAGACAAGATCTCACCATGATGTCAGGCTAGTCTCAAACTCCTGGCCTCAAGCAATCCTTCCAAAGTGCTAGGATTATAAGCATGAGCTACCACATTCAGCCATATTTCTTATTCAACATTTCCAGCAGTGGTTTGGTCAAAGGTTATGAACAAATTATGCAATAAACCTAAAACATATTTAAATTAAATTTTATGGATATTAATTTATACGTATTTTCCCTTTCATTTACCATAGCCATACATTGTAAAGATATATAGGAAAATGTCCACTTTAATTTATACTTGCAGGGAACTATGATCCTTGATGTATTTGCATCTAGAACTTTAGTTTGGACTTTTTTTTTCCTTGAAAGCTTTACCTAACTGTAAATTAAACTGTATGTCTAACGTAAATCTGAAACAAATGCAAACATGTGCACACTTCTCTTACATTAGGGTCTAAGAAAACTAGGCTAAAATAGTCTTATTTTTATCTTAGCATGTATTATTATTCAACAGGCTTCACAATTATCTATGAAATCAAGTGTATTATCAAATATGGCTTGCACAGATTTTTAACAAAAATGAGGTAAATAGTGCAAAACCTTTAGTGATTTGAAGTCCCATGTTGGATATGAGATTTAGCAAGAAGGGTGATGAAAGATGGTAAAAGGTTTGAATAGTAGCAGTTCTGAGTTAACATGTATTTTAGGGGAACTAAGAGGCAGTATAATTTCTGAATGAATTTCTGAAACTTCTGAATCATTCTTCAAAACATAGCAAAGTACTTAGCTGAAAAGAAACTTACTAGTTTTTCTTGTTTCAGCTATTTAACTTGGGTCAATTTTCTTTTCATTTATAAAAAGGAATGTGACTTAGAATATTTCTTAGATTGGCCTTGCCCTAAATTCGCATGCTTCTAAATTTGACTAGATAGGGAAGGGAGAAAAAAGAGATATGACATCTATTTTGGATATACACTAATATAAATGGAGAATATTTGGTAGTGCTTGGAAGTTAATAAAGGGTTTGTTTATTTATTTTTGAGTCGTTTGATTAATTCAATAAACACCTTTTGATTACCATATGATGGGTTCTGAAAATGGAAGATGAATGAGTGTAATCTCTGTTTATATAGAGTTCACACTCAAAATCAATGTGAATAAATTTATTATGGAGAGTAAAGGAGAGACTAAAGCTCTTACTAAAATTTTGAGCTTTGGATATCTAGTCTTGGTGATTTTTCTAGCAGTAATAAATACAATATCATTATCACATGACATTTATGCAAACCCCATATGAAAAATGTTGGTTCCTTAAATTAAATAAAAACCTTTACTGTAACTGTCCCCCAAAAGAATCTTAGTTGATATGGCTCTATCCTGTAGCTGTAGTCTACTTCTAGCTCACTGGAGCCTTCTATTCCTTAATTCAGTGAGAGTGTAGTGATGAACATGTGATTCAAGTCAAATATGACCAATTTGAATATTGCTTCAGTGACTAGAAAGAGCTATTCTATATCTTTCCTAGCTCCTGAGGGCATTCAAGATATTGGCTCCAAGCCACCTTCCCACCATAAGTGAAAAGAATTCTGAGAATGGAGCCAAATTATTGAAAGAGAGGAAAAAAAGCCAAGCCAAGATTTGGAGAAAATCAGTTCTTATAGCATGATCAAAACTCTGTGTTGATGCAAGCCTGAAACTAGAGTAATCCCTGGATCATTATTTCACTATTTTTTAAATTGAAATAGTGTAAAGGCATAAAGCAAACATTAATGAAAATGCGGGGGAAAATAACATGTATTTAAATAGAAAAGTTTTCAAGAAAATACTGTGTCCACTACATAAATGGGCATAAAACTCAAACAGACAATCCATAATAAAAGATGATCAAATGTTTATTAATATTTTTGTTCATAATTTGATAGCATATGGTTTGACTATTTCCTCTCATTACAATGGAAATTCCAAACCAGAGCAGGATCCTGGTTTTAATAGCTTATCACTGTGTCCCTAGATCTTATAATCATGTTAATTGGAACACAGTAGATTTTCAATTTTAAGAGCTATGTTGAATGCATAAATAAATCATGCAGAAAATACAAATGCAATAATGATGAGATAACATAATTTTAAAAGATGATTATAGTCCCTGTGAAGAATGTGGAAACAAAAACATGCTCATACAATTCTGGTGGTACTATAACCGTGTTGTGCCTTTCTGAAGGGCAAACGAGCATTATCTATCAAATTAAAACTTTTTATTCCACTAGATCTAGGAAATCAGATAAATCAATTCTGTGATATTCTCTATTTTGTAAGCAAAGAAGAAGGACTATTTTAATATTGAATAAATGAAAGCATATTCAATGAAAGAGAAACATTTTAGTAAATTTAGACATCCATAGCATAATATTCTATGTAGTTGTTAAAAAGAATATGGTAAATATAATGATATGGAAAGATCACCAAAATGTATTGTTAAGTTGAAAAACTAAAGATAGAAAAAAATCTATATAGCATAAACATATTCATGTGAAAACAAAGTTTCTTACTGTATATATTTGGTGTATCTCCACATGTCTCTCTATTGCTTCTATTTATTTATCTATGTATCTGTGTATGTGAGCATGCATACTTCTTTGTATATATACATCTAGTAAAATATATTTTATAATGCACAGAAAAAATAATCTAGAATGACACACACTGATTATACATGTTTGGAATGGAGAAGAAAAATATTGTGGTACATGAAAAGGAAACCATACTTTTTATCATTTATATACTATCATTTTATGACAATATGGATTTTGAAGTAACTTTTATTAAAATTTAAAAAGTTGGCCGGGCACGGTGGCTCAAGTCTATAATCCTAGCACTTTGGGAGGTCGAGGCTAGAGGATTGACTGAGCTCAGGAGTTGGAGACCACCTGGGCAACATGGCGAGACCTCGTCTCTACAATAAATCAAAAATTAGCTGGACATGGTAGCGTGCACCTATAGTTCCAGCTACTAGTAGGTTGAGGCTGCAGTGGTCATGAGCATGCCACTGCACTCCAACCTGGGCAACGGAGTGAGACACTGTGAAGGAAGGTGAACTTTTTCAAGTCTATTAGAAATAAAATTTTCTTGAAATTTATCTTATTTTTAAGATTTTTTAATTCTTTTTTGAAATTATTTTTATTATTCATTGTATTTAATTATTTTTCTCATAATTTGCTTGCTTCTCTTAGGGGGAGAACAAATATCATTTAAACATACTTGCTGGCCAAGGTTGTATGCGTTTATTTTTAACTAAAGCAATTTCCAAACTGTGTCTTTGGAGTTAGTTCTGAGTTTGTAGAATAGCTCTGCCAATTAATAATTAGAAGCATAAAGAAATTAGTTTCACTCAATCTCACTTTCCTGATGGTTATATAAAACATATTGTAGGAGGATCAGCAAAAATGGCATATGGAGAGTGCCCAGGCTGATTTCTGTTGCAAAGGATTACAATACAGTTAGTTTTCATTCTCAATTATTTTTGAAAATATTTATAAATTAATATATTTTATATGGCATAAAAATTTAGTATATCAATCTGTCTAGTAAAGCAATAAATATCTTGGGACCAGATACTGTCATTCATTTATTATTTTGTCCCCTGAAGCAGTTAGCACAGACCCTTCCCTGTGGTAGGCACTTCATTCTTACTGAATTTAATTGAAAGCCTAAACAACTTGAGTGAGTAGCTCACTGTTGTGAAGAAAAAAGTTAAATCAATTTGGAATGCATAAATAAATTGATTTTATCATTCTCTTTGATGATATTTTTAGCTTTCACTACCTTTAAGTTCATAGAGTTACCACTCGAAATGATTATTTTAAAATACTCCTTTTAAAAGCTGAAACTGCATTCATTCTTGTTCAGTTACAAGAATATGATCATTCTAGCTTAAAAGAAGCTTTTCATTTTCAAGACTAATAGACTCTTCTAATTAAAAAAAATCAGCTGGCCTCCTACTTGACATCACTTTCTGAGAAGTCTCTATTTAGTATGTGCCAAATGATACACTTTCTTAGAAATTATTTGTCTTCCACCTTTAAAAAATTACAGCTTTGTCCAAAATACCATCAGAGTTCTTGGTAATAGCACACCAACGTCAATCTTTAATTAAGAAAACTATTTTTTGTTTTTGTAATTTGCAATATTTGGTTATTCAGTGCTCAAAATGTATGTGCAGGATATTATTATTGAATGAAAGAGGAAGAAGGAGAAGAGAGAAATCCTAAATATAATAAAGCAACACATTGAATTACCAAGTTTTTTTAATTGCCATATAATTTATGCACTATAGTAAACATTATGAGAGCTTCTATTTTCCTTTTAAGTTAGCTTAAAACCACTTCCTGTTTTTGCATATACAAGAAAAACAACAGAGTTTCTTGTTTGGCAGACATGGGGAAAATTGTGATTTTTCTCTACCATTTGTAAAAGTCAGAAAAGAAGTTAATTCCTATAATTTTTTTCTACAATGGCTGAAAAAAGTTGAAACCTCAGGATTTATATCCAGAAACTACTGAAAAGACTTCAGCCTATCAGTAATTATTAATAAATATAGATCTATTTAAGTTTACTTTAAAAGTCAATAGATGATAGTTTCATAGATTGTAGATAGAAATATAAAATGATATAGAGAGACATAGGTAGACAAATTATACATACTCGTGCACACACACCCACAAATATGCATAGACATACACACATAGATTTTTCAAGTAGAAATGCCCCTTTTCCCTGAAGAATTGCTAAATTTTAATTGTTTTACTTCAAACAAGCCTGTGTAGTTGCAAATATTAGTGCTCCACAGCTCTTCACAGCAGTTTATTATTATTTATAATTTAAAAAGAGCTGATCTGCTGTCATTTGTCTAATCAATGGTTAACTCTCTGGCAGGAAAGCAAATTGATAGAACTTTAAAATTCGATTTAGATGCTTTAAAACCTAATTTAATGTAGCTACAAATGTGAAGAAAAATTTAACTGAAACTAAGATTCAATCATTCTATTTTGCTCGTCATTTAATATATAGAACATCGACTGATTAATGGAGCTCTTTGATATTCTACCAACTTGATTCAATGTTATCTGCTGCTTAATTTATTTAAAGCTGTGGAATTAAATGTTTTTTCTTCTTCCATATGATTGATCATCCATACTATAAAGATTTCACCTTTATTGCACCTAAAATGTACCCCACAGTTATCTCTGATACGTGGACCTGATTTTATTCTGCCAGGAATGTCAGGAATAAATGATGAACTAAGATGTATGTCTCCCAAGAGGAGAAAAAATAAAGCAAAACAAAATAAAAATAAACAAAAGAGGAAAAAAGCCAATAAGTTTTGAATGGATTCCATTAACATTAACAGTAGTCACGATTGCTTATACAAGAGGGAAAAAAAGATTGTTATAAATGTGCCTATTAAAATACCAGGAAATGTTTCAGCAGTTTAAATACTCTTAAATTTTTAAATGCTATCCTAGGTAGCAGAGCTATGGTAGATTGAATTAAGCTTCATTATTGATTCCCCAAGTCTTTGTTGGTATGTTGCCCATTTAAACACATTATCAGATACTTAATGAGTAATTTATAATGCTTTGAAGAACATTTACTTCATTTAAAACAGCTAATAACATCATTCAAATGAGAGGTGTCAGGATTCAATAAATGAAAATGCTGGATACAGACATTATGTCCATTAGAACAGAAGCTAAACAGGTTTTTTTATAATCATCTGAATAAAATATTTCCAATATATAAGTCTGTTAATAATTAAACTGCATTCTAAACTATAATTATGAAGTCAATTAAATAATTATGGTTAAAAACATCCTTGATATTATAGAGCTATAATAGAAAATAATGTAGGGGTTCAACTCATCTGGAACTGTAAAATGGTTTTCTGTCTGGACATTTTGTTTATTGCAATTTCCATATCTGAATATTAATTTTGCATGTAAATTTCCCACTTTTTAAAAATGTCTCTCCAGCAATCTTTTCTGTTCAATATTTTACAGAAAACAATGTCTAGTCAGAAATTTAATGTAGATTTTTAAAGAGAGGAAATATTTATTTAAGTTACTATGCCTGGTAATGTGAGTATTACTTATTCTCGCATTAGCATTAATGTGAGGCTTTAGTAAAACTTTCTTCTTACTGCTCTTACAATAGGTTAAATTTGTTACATAAAAATAAATGAAGATTGGGGTCAGATTTATTTAGAAAGCTTTATTCTCTACTCATATTTTATTGACCAAGTAGTCTGAGTTGGTCATTAATATGCCTGAATCATTTAATCTAAACATGTTGCCATCTAGTTTCATCAGAGTCTTGTAATTAAAGGGAGGAATGAATTCTAAGTGTTAAACATTACATTAATGTTTTGCCACTTGGTACACAATGTTAATCACTTGCTGCTATAAACTGACAAAATAATGTGTTTGAAAACATTTTCTCCAAGTATCCCGGAAACCTCTCCTTTCATGAGAGGTTACCAGGTATTATGGGAAGGAGATTTACTTAGTTTGGAAAAGGTTTGAGAAAATATTGGGTTCATTATTTTTTAAAAGATATTTCCAGAGCTTTAATAAACGAAGGTGTTCTACTATTTATAAGATTGAAATATTGAAAATAGTGTTGCATAAACTGAACTGGTATTTTTGGTTTTGCATATACTATTGACCCTCAGATAACACAGGCTTGAGCTATAAGAGTTCACTTATATGATTTTTTTTCAATAAATATATTGGAAAAAACATATTTGTGAGGATTTCCAACAGTTTGAAAAAACTCATAGACAAACCACATAGTCTAGAAATGTCAAAAAATTAAGAAAAAGATATGTCGTGAATGCATAAAAATATGTAGATTCTAGTCTATTTTATTATTTACTACCACAAAATATGCACAAATCTGTTATACATAGTTTAAATTTATCAAAATTTATAAGTATAAAGAATGTACATGGTGCCATTTGCAGTAGAGAGAAATGTAAACAAACATAAATATGCAATATCAAACATAAAATTAATTGTAGTGTGTGCTGCATGACTGTAAAAATTTCATAGCTGTGAGCTCAAGGGTTGTGAGACTCCACATAAAAAACATACTGTGATACGAATCATCTTCTCATGAGCAGTTCATCTCCCAGTAAATTGAGGATTGCAATAAGAAGTGATCTCTTAAGTATCTCATGCATTTTTATTGTGTTTAGTAAAATATCATAAACCTTGACTAATACCACGGGCCCCATGTAGAGTGCCACTAGTCAAGTTGGAAGCAAAGAGTCAGGATATTACAAGAAAAAATTGAATTGCTTGATATGTATCATAGATTGAGGTCTGCAGCTGTGAATAGCCACCATTTCAAGAAAAATAAATCCAGAATAAAAACCATCACTAAAAAAAAAAAAAAAGTGAAGCCACTGCTGTTGTTATACCAACAGGAATACAAACTTTGAACTTTTTTTGTGAAAAACCCTTTTATCTTGTATTGAATATGCAGCTTTTAAGTGGGTACAGGCTTTTAAGTGGGTCAGGATTGCCATAAGAAAGTCATACCTATAAATTCTAATATGATTTGAGAAAAAGCAAAGTCATACAACAACTTAAAAGCAAAAGGAAGATGAAGGTTTTAAAACTGGATAGTTTAATGCCAGCAATGGATGGTTTGATAAAGAAAGAGGTTAGATTCGTCCTCAAATAAGTCAATGGAAGAAGCAATTTATGCCCATCAAAAAACGACAGACTAGTTCCCAGGGGCCGTTAAGAAAATCATTGAGAAAAAAGATTATCTACCTCAACAGGTTTTTAATGTAGACAAAAGTGCCAATTTCGGGGGGGGGGGGTGGGGGAATGCCAAAAATGACATCTATTAGTAAAGGAGAGAAGTAAGTAACAGGATTAAAAGCAGGAAGGGATAGGCTAATGAAACTGGCCCAATTTTCCCATTGAAATGACACCTGGGTTTTTGTTTGTATGTTTGTTTCTTTGTTTTCTCAATAACCATATAGGTTGATCATTCTGGTCCTAAAACTTGAAACTGACATTGGACTTATCTAAGTTTCTTCCGCAGAAGACTGTCCCTCAGACTGAAACTGACTAGAACACTGCATCCAAACAATTAGGTATCAGCTCCCTCACTCATCATGATTACTTCCTTAACCTGAATTGCTGTTTTACATTTCTCCCCCACTGTATAAACATCTAATTTCCATTGGTTAGGGAAATGAATTTGAGACTGAGCTCCCATTTTTCTCGGTTGACATCACCTCAACAAAAAGCCCTCTTCCCTGGCAATACTTGTTTCAGCAATTGGCTTTCTGTGCAGTAAGCAACAGGACCTTTATTCAACCCCAGGCATTTTGGTTACACTAACCTACTGTGTTGTGCTAATGCAGTTAGGTTTATGATCAGAACTGCCATTATCTATAAAGCTTCTAAGCCCTGCACCTCAAAGGAAAAAATAACACCAGTTACCAATCTTTTAGATGTACAAGAAGAAGACTTGGGCAAGAAGAACCTGATCATTCTTTTTCTGTATTTGTTCCATTGATTTTTTTCCCTGAAGTTAGGAAGTACCTGTTAGTAAGCAATTTGTCTTTTGAAATTCTTTTGATATTGAACAATGCTTCTAGTCACCCAGAATTCCATGAGTTCAACAGCCAAGGCGTTGAAGTAGTCTACTTGCCCCAAACACAATGTCTCTAATTCAGCCTCTAGATCAGAAGTCCATAAGGATTTTTTAAGGCTCATTAAACATGGTACTCTATGGAAATAATGGTCAACACTATGAAATAGAACCGAAAAGATTACACCATGAAGATGGCATCACGGTTACAGAAAAAGCCATGAAAGTTATCAAACTGGAAACAATAAATTCCTACTGGAGAAAACTGTGTCCAGATATTGCACATGAGTTCACAGAATTTACAATAGACCAATCAAGAAAATTACAAGATATATCAAAAAAAGGTAGAGGGTAAAGGGTTTCAATTTACAGATCTTATAGAAATTCAAAAGCTAATAGACACCGCACCAGAGGAATTAACACAAGATAACTTGATGGAAGCGAGCGTTCCCAAAGCAGTGCCAGACAATGAGGAAGCAGTGCCGGAAAACAAACTAACATTAGACAACCTGGCAGAGGTCCGATAAGTCAAGACTGCTTTTGACTTCTTTTTTGTCACAGACCCTTCTATGGTATAGGCATGAAACCAAAGCAAACAGTGGAAGGATCAGAACTGTATAGAAAAATAATTATAGATATTAAGAAATGAAAAGACATATTATAATGCATTTCTGTAAAGTTACGACAAGCTTGCCTGCCTCTTCTGCCTCCCCTTCCATTTCTTCCTCCTCACCTGCCTTTGCCACCACTTGATTCAGCACATCAGTAAACGAATCCTTTTTATAGCTGGGGGTGGTACAGCACGTGCCTGTCATTCTGGCTACTTGGAAGGCTGAGGCGGAAGGATCGCGGGAGCCCAGCAGGTCGATGCTGAGATGGACATGAGCGTGCCACTGCACTCCAACCTGGGCAACAGACTGAGACTCCAATTCAAACAAAACAAGACTCCAATTCAAACAAAACAAAACAAAGCAAAACAAAAAACTAATCCTTTCTTTTCCTCCTCATTCTCAGCTGATTAATGTGAAGATGACAAAATTGAAGGCCTTTACAATAATCCACTTTCACTAAAAAATCGTAAATATATTTTATCTTCCCTATTAGTTTCATAATAACATCTCTCCTCTTAGTTTAGTGTAAGAATACAACATGCAATACATATAATATACAAAATATGTGTTAATCACTTTTTATGTTATTGGTAAAGTTCCCCATCAACAGTAGAATATTGGCATTTATGTTTTTGAGGAGTCAAAATTTGTATATTTTGACTCCTCAGTATATGTGGATATTTTACTATACAGCAAATTGGTACCCCAACCCTCATGTTGTTCATAGATCAACCGTAAAAATAATGTATCTTTGTGTCCTAAAAACTAGGGATGCATTTTCTTTCTCTCTCAGTTCTTGGTAATTTTTTATTTCTACTTGAATCTTTGTTTGACTTGTCTGTAGCCTGAACTTAATCATCTTTTGTAAGCATTTCCTGTAGGTAGTGGAAAGGATATATTCTCTAATTGTTGCATACCTTGCTCTATTAAGACTTGTAAGGTCAAGTTTTTCGATATGTTGTTGAAATCTTCAATTTTCTTGTATTTATTTTTATCTATTTGAATTATTTGCTTTAAAGAAAGCTGTGACACTATTTCACTGTTTTGTTGGAAATTTCACTTTATAATCTGTATCTCTTTAAATTCTGGAGGTCTTGATATCAGGTACGTATATTTTGGAAGAGTCATATATTTCTAGTGACTTGCTGCTTTTTTCATTAGACATTAACATTCTTTACCTAACATATTTTTCCTTTGGGTCTGTTTTGTCTGATATTAAATTTATATCTACTTTCTTATTTTTAGTAAACTTGGTTTCTTTTGGATTAAACTTAGATTTACAGAAAAGTTGTGATAGAAGTGAGTGTTCCTTATCCCTAGCCCAGTGTTCCCTAATGTAAACATCTTAATAGCCATGATATACTTGTCAAAACACAGAGCTGACATTGGTACATCACTTTAACTAAACTCCAGGTATAATTTCAATTGTTTTCAGTTTTCTACCAATGTCCTTTTTCTGTACCAGGAGCCAATACAGAATAACACATTACATTTAGTCACCATGTATCTTTCATCTCGTTTGTTCTATGACAATTTCTTAGTCTTTTCTTATTTTTAAGGAAGATAAGAAAGCTAAAGAACATTGTTCAGAAAATAATAGAATGCCCCTCAATACAGGTTTGTCTAAGGCTGTGTGTGTGTTTGTGTGTGTGTGTGTGTGTGTGTGTGTGTGTGTGTGTGTGTGTTTTAGAGTTGGATTAGGTATGGGTTTGGGGGAGAAAGACCATTAGGTTACATGTCATTTTCATCATATCCTATCAGGAAGTACATGATGTCAACATAAGTTATTACTGGTGATAAAATATTAATCACTTAGTTAATATAGTGTTTACCAGTTTTCTACACTGCAAAGGAACTGGTTTTTTTTTTCTCTTTCTATACTCTATTCTTTGGAGAGTTGTTAAATCCAGGCCATACTAAAGAGGAAGGGATTAAGGATTAAGTTCCAATTCTTGGAGAGGAGAAAAAAAAAATATATATATATGTAATATGGCATGGATAATATATGCATATTGTATAAAAATATATTCTAGGCCAGGCTGGGTGGCTCAGCCTGTAATCCCAGCACTTTGGGAGGCCGAGGCGAGTGGACTGCCTGAGCCCGCGGGTTTGAGACCCACTTGGGCAACTTGGCGAGATCTCATCTCTACAATAAATCAAAAATTAGACAGGCATGGTATTGCATGCTTGTAGTTCCAGCTACTTGGAAGGCTGAGGCAGAAGTATCGCAGGAACCCAGCAGGGCAGGGCTGCGGTGGCTGGGAGCGGCCACTACCCTCTAGTCTGGGCGACAGAGTGAGACTCCAACTCAAAATATATATATATATATGTATATATATATACATATATATATATATCCTATATATGTGTATCATTCTCTAAGAGAAATTTGTCTCTTCATTACTTTTCCATATTATTAGGAATGTAGGTATGTAGATTTATTTTACAATTTGGACCATAAATCATATACTTTGTTTTCACTGCTATTTATCTGATATCTTTGATAGTATATCTTTCATAAAAAGCATAATTAAATATTTAAGAACATCCTCACAATTTGCCTTTTAATTGTGAGATAGCCCTTTAAAATATTTGAGACAGTGACACACTGGGATTTACTTCAACATCTTTTTTTCTTTTCCCTCATTGAAAGGACAGACCGAGAGTGGGAAGCCATTTTTCATCTTGTTCTTAAACCCTGACACAATGATGAGAAAGTAGA
>CAUYQG010009005.1:0-21614 GCA_963574415.1 Tarsius wallacei
ATGCTATAAATCACCCATCATGAAATGGTCAAAAGTGTTGAAAGAAGCCGGGCTCAATGACTCAGCCTGTAATCCCAGCACTTTGGGAGGCTGAGGTGAGTGGATTGCCTGAACCCACGGGTTCTAGACCAGTCTGGGCAACTTGGCAAGACCTCATCTCTACAATAAAATAAAAAATTAGCCAGGCGTGGTAGCTCACGCCTGTAGTTCCAGCTACTTGGAAGGCTGAGGCGGAAGGATCACCAGAGCCCAGCAGGTCGAGGCTGCAGTGGCCGGGAGCAGCCACTGCACTCCAGTCTGGGTGACGGAGTGAGACTCCAACTCAAAAAAAAAAAAAAGTGTTGAAAGACTCTAAAAAAAAAAATTTTTTTCACTGAAGCCAAACAAAGCAGCTTCTCGCCATAATGCTAACTGGTACACTGATGCTAATGGATTCCCAGAACACTTACTTAGGTGGGGAAGCCTATATTATAAGAGGCCCACCCTCCAAAACATAATTCCGGCTTTTCTGGGGGGTCCCCCATATATATATGTTTTACTCTGCTAACAACACTAGAAATGATAAGTTCTTTACCTTTTTTTCCATTTGCTATGCCTAGATGTTAGAGTATTGTCTGACATACTAACTTTTAAAGGGACAAAGAATGAGAAGCTGCTATGTAAGACCAACAAGGAACAATGAGGCAGGTAAGAACACTTGTTTCCACAGATGTAAAGGGAATACCCTTTCCGACTCCTCTCAGATGATGGGTGATTTATAGCACACCTGTCCACTCCACACTGCATGTGCAGCAGTTTTCGACCGAAAACAACTTGACCCCTATGCCCCACCCTCCCTATTCACCTGATCTTGCCCCAAGAGACTTTTTTCTGTTGTTTCCCTGGATGAAAAAGGTCCCCAAAGGGAAACGTTTTGCCAATGTGGAAGAGGTGAAACAGTATTAAAGTATTGGAATTTTACTTACTTAGTAAGCAGTTCATTTCAATTTTGTGTGTTCTTGTTTGTTTTTTATCCTTTGACCACCATCACAGAGATGTGTTTCAAGAAGATTAACCACGTAGCCGGGAGTGGGATGGGTTGGAAAGAGAACCTGGCGATGAGGACCTAGCTGGCCCACTTGCAGCAGAGTCGGAAGAGACTATGGTAACTAAAGTGGCAGAGATGCTGGAAGGGAGGGAATGATGCTGATGCCAGGACTATTAAAAGTATGTAAACGATTGTGATGGTCGGGGTCGGGCGGGGGGGGGGAAGCAAACACGGCTTCTAAAGTCTTTGTGTGGGGAGAGGAGAGAGACTGAGACTGTACCAGTGTTCAAAGTGCACCAAAATTGAGCTACAGTCTGCATTCCTAGACTAAGATTATTTTCTTCTATTTACTCAGACTGTACAGTGTGGTGGTTGAAAGTGATTATTATTATCTCTGTATTGACAAAGGCAATACAGACAGCCAAGTATTTCTAAATAACGGACAACCTCTGGCACGTCATCAAACATTCAGAAAGACTCCATTCATATGCCACAGCTGTTTCTGCAGCCTGCTTTTCTTGCAAAGCACATGTTTCCTTCAGGTCTACCACCATAAAAATAGTGTATGCCTTCTTTTGTGTTATTCAGAGACGTATTGAGCTGGTCCAGTCTCCAAGCAAAGATTTGTCGATAGAAAATAGCGTTTATTTTACGTAGTCTGTTTCAGAAACCTTGGTTATGCATTCAGAATCATCTTTTCAGATTTATTGATGTATGAGTGACGAGTCAACACTATATATTTAGGGTCTGCAACTTGATGTTTTGATATATATATGTGTACATTGTGAAATAATCAGCACAATCAAGCAAATTAACATATCCAACATCTCACAGATGTTGGCACTTTCTTTGCTGTAGGTTGAGAGCACTTGAGATCTATTCTCTAAGCAAATGTCAGAATACAACACGGGACTGTTAACTAGAGTCCCATCACTGTACATGAGGTCTCCAGAACGTACTTATCTTGCATACCTGGAACTTTGTACCCTTTGACCGACATCTCCCCATTTCCTCCACTCTCTGACTCCTGGTAACCACCATTCAACTGTCTGCTTCTATGAGTTCAACTTTCTTGGATTGAATCTTTCTGTCTGGCTTATTTCACTTAACACAATGTCCTCCAGTGTTATCCATGTTGTCTGATGGCAGAATTTTCTTTTCTTTTCTTTTTTTTTTTTTAGTCAGAGTCTCACTCCATCGCCTAGACTGGAGTGCAGTGGCATACTCGTGGCTACCCCAGTGTTGACCTGCTGGGCTCCAGCAATCCTTATGTCTCAGCCTTCCAAGGAGCCGGAACTACAAGTGCATGCTACCATGCCCAGCTAATTTTTTTTTTTTTTTTTGTAGAGACAAGGTCTTAACAAGTTGCTGGGGTTGGTCTCGAACCCACAGGCTCAGGCAATCCAAAGTGCTCAACCTCCCAAAGTGCTGGGATGACAGGCTGAGCCATCACTCCTGGCCAATTTTCTTCTTTTTCAAGGTTGAATGATACCCCATTGTGTACAGATATAGATATGTCACATTTTATTTATCCATCCATCAGTGGACATTTAGGTTGTTGCTGTATCTTGGCTATTGTGGATAATGCTACAATGAATATGGGCATGCAGATATCTCTTGGAGTTACTGATTTTATTTCCTTTGGATGTGTCCCCAGAAGTAGAGTTGCTGGATCATATGGTAGTTCTATTTTTAATTTTTTGAGGAATCTCCATACTGTTTTCCATAATTGCTCTACCAATTACATTCCCAACAGCAGTGTGCAAGAGTTTCCTTTTCTCCGTGTTCTTGGCAACATTTATCTTTTGTCTTTTTGATAATAGTCATTCTAACAGATGATAGCTCATTGTGGTTTTGATTTGTATTTCCTTGATATTAGTAAAGTTGAGCATTTTCTTCCTATATACGTTTGCCATTTGTATGCCTCCTTTTGAGAAACATCTATTCAAGTCCTTTGCCTATTTTTAAATTGTTGGGGATTTTTTGTTCGGTTTTTGCTTTTGAGTTGTTTGAGTTCCTTACATATTTTAGATATTAATCCCGTATCAAATATATGGTTTGAAATATTTTCTTCTATTCTACGGGTTGTCTTTTCTCTCTGCTGATTGTTTCCTTTGCTGTGTAGAAGCTTTTAAGTTTGATTCAGTCCCATTTGTCGATTTTTGCTTATGTTGCCTGTGTTTTGGTGTCATAACCCCAAAATAATTGCCTAGGCTAATGTCAAGATTTTCCCCTATGTTTTCTTCTAGTAGTTATGATTCCAGGTCTTATGTTTAAGTTTTTAATCTATTTTGAGTTGGGTTTTATGTACAATGTGAGATTAGCATCCAATTTCATTCTTCTGCAGATAGATATCCAGTTTGCCCAACACTATGTATTGAAGAAATAATCATTTTTTTGTCGTAAATGATATCCTTTTTATTAAATTCAATGAATATTTATTGAGTGCTAATTTTGTAAAATATGCTGTACTAAGAAGGGTCTACAGAAAATTAAAATATGTATAGGACAAAGTTCTTCAAAAATCTTCTACTCTGGTAAAATACTAAGATAATAAATCCCCAAAATCTACCATTTAAAGCAAAATTATTTCCATCACTACAAGAGACATACAAAATGCTGTAGTGACCTGAAGAAGTAACAAATCTTATGTAGTGTGTGAATCGACACTTTCTGACAAGAATGATTTCTAATACGGTCCTGGGAGGATGGGTAGGATTGCGGTAGGCAGTGATGGTTCAAGAAAGGTTTCTGGGCAGAAGGAATAGCAAAGATGAAACTAGACAGTTCAGACAGCATGTGGGAATTTCAGGGAGGAACCAGTGTGCTGTTTTAACCGATGCATCGAGCAAGAAGTTGTTGATGTGGGCTAGACCCATGTCAGTAGAAAACCTGGAGTGGTGGGCTGAGGAATTTGGACGCAGGTTCAAAGCAAGGAGCCAGTTAGGTAGTATAAGACAGATGCATGATTGGCAGTATGTTTCAGGAGATTAACCTGCATGAATAAAAGTAGAAGGGAGAAGTCAGAAAATAAGGAGAAAAACTCACAGTCTAACTCACAGTATTAGATTTTAAAAAATAATAATACGGCCGGGTACCGCGGCTCAGCCTATATTCCCAGCACTTGGGAGGCCAAGGCGAGAGAATTGCCTGAGCTCGGGGGTTCGAGACCAGCCTGGGCAACTTGGTGAGACTTCGTCCCTACAAATAAATCACAAAAACTAGGTGGGCATGGTGGCGTGTGTCTGTAGTTCCAGCTACTTGGAAGGTTGAGGCAGAAGGATTGCTGGAGCCCACAGCCTGGGCGACAAGAGTGAGACTCCAACTCAAAAAAAAAGAAAAGAATAATAATAATAATACATCGGGAGGAGGCAGTCATGAAGAGGAAGATGAACAGAAGTGGCACTTAAAGTTTTCACAGGGCCTGGCAATGTGTTCAAGTTAAAGAAGTAGCGGAAAGAGGGCAAACATTAGCTGAGCACCCACATGATACAGCCACTGGGCTCAGCTCTCCTGCTGAAGGCAGGTCAGGAGGGGCAGCAGATGCTGCCAACATCTCCAGACTAGGGAAAGGGGAGAAACTTGTTGCCTTAACAGAAGTGGGAAGTTGGGAGGTAGCCCAATCTGGAGGTGTTGAGCTAGATGCTCTGGTGGAACATTTAGGTGGATCTGCAGTTGAAATCAAAAACAAGACAGTGGAGCCCAGGACCAGTGTTCAGGTCAGCAACACAAGTCTGGAAATCATCTGGGGAGTAGAGGCAGTAAATGCGGAAGGCCGGACTCGGTGGCTCAACCTGTCATCCCAGCACTTTGGGAGTACCGAGGCGAGTGGATGGCCTGAGCCCACGGGTTCAAGACCAGCCTGGGCAACTTGGCGAGACCTGGTCTCTACAATAAATCAAAAAATTAGCCGGGCGTGGTAGTGCACACCTGTGGTTCTGGCTACTTGGAAGGCTGAGGCGGAAGGATTGCCGGAGCCCACGGGTCGGCGCTGGGATGGTCGTGAATGTGCCACTGCACTCCGGCCTAGGCGACAGAGTGAGACTCTGACTCAAAAAAAAAAAAAAATCTCAATTGGCTCGTTGCAGTTCTAGAATTAAGCAACACTTCATCATATAAAATAGACTAAGTGTTCCAATTGGCTTTAGAGGCAGAGGACTGAAATAAGCAGAAGCAAAGGACAAAGAGTTATTAGCCATTTCAAAGCTGCTTTCTTTGTGAGGGGGGACAGGGAATCAGAACAATAGAAAAATAACTAGCATTTTGGTAGGCCGAGGCAAGGGAATTGCCTGAGCCCACGGGTTTGAAACCAGCCTGGACAACTTGGCGAGACTTCGTCTCTACAATAAATAAAAAATTAGCTGGGCGTGGTAGCACATGCCTGTCGTTCCGGCTCCTTGGAAGGCTGAGGCGGAGGGATCACCGGAGCCCAGCAGGTCGACACTAAAGTGCCGTGAGCATGCCACAGCACTCCAGCCTGGGCGACAGAGGGAGACTCTGACTCAAAAAAAAAAAGAAAAAAAAGCGGAAGGTAAGATGGCCATCACAGACCCTGGAGAGAGGAGCAGCTCTGTTCCGAGTGATAATGCTGTTGATAATCCTTCTCATCATCACAGCATACACTATGGAGCAATTGGTATGTGCCAGGCATCATGCCAAACACTCTGAATGCATCAATTATCAGAATAAATACTTTGATTATTTTAATTATGACTAATTAATTATTAATACACGTGTAAAAAATTAATTTTCCAGAAATAAAATCCCAAATGATTGCAAGATGGGAAGTGATGCGGGGGACCCATAGAAAGGGTATGGAAACAGGCCTGGAGTTCAAGATCTCACTCTGTTGCCCAGGCTGGAGTGCAGTGGTGCTATCAGGGCTCACCACAGCCTTGACCTGGGCTCTGGTGATCCTTCCACCTCAGCCTCCTGAATAGCTGGGACTAAAGGCCAGCATGCACCACCATGCCCTGCTAATTTTTTAATTGTTTTCTGTAGAGATGAGATCTTGCTATGTTGCCCAGGCTGGTGTTTAACTCCTGGGCTCAAAAAATCCTCTTGCCGCAGCCTCCCAAATTGCTGGGATTATAGGCATAAGCTGTCATGCCTGCCCAGCTGTTGATTATTAAAACAGAAATTCAATATGTATCAAAAAGCTTTGAAGGGATATAGAATGTCCTATAACTACTGGAAGGAAAAAATGAAATAAAGGAAACGAATGACTACAGAACTACAACAGTGATCAGTCATTATGACTTAACAACACCGTTTGAAATAAATTTTTTTTTTTTTTGAGTTGGAGTCTCACTCAGATTGGAGTGCAGTGGCCACTCCCAGCCACCACAGCCTCAACCTGTTGGGTTCCAGCGATCCTTCCGCCTCAGCCTTCCAAGTAGCTGGAACCATAGGCACACGCTACCACAACCAGCTAATTTTTTTGATTTATTGTAGAGATGAGGTCTCGCCAAGTTGCCCAGGTGGTTCTCAAACCCGCGGGCTCAGGCAGTTCACTCACCTCGGCCTCCCAAAACGCGGGATTACAGGCTGAGCCACCGAGCCCGGCAAAATAAATATTTTTAAACTGTAGAACTTCAGAGATAGTTACAAATCCATACATGGAAGCTATTAACAAACCCTCTTATAAACTTACATATAAGGCAAACAAAATAAACAATGATTCAAATAACAGTATTTAAACATGTGGATACATACACACACATACATACACACACACATACACACACACACCCAGACACATACATTACTATAGATGAATGCTGTTTTCAAGTGTCTATGGGACATTGTCATATCAACAGATTTTGGCTTGGAGAAAAAAGATGGCTTCAACAAAATCCAAGCAACAGAACTCACAGAATCACATTTTCCAATCATGTTGGGAGCCAGCCATGAAGGCCTGCCTGCTGACAAAGTCCAGGGGGCTGAAGACCCCAGGCCGCAAAGCAAGCCTGGGCAGCTGAAACCCTTACTTCTTCTATTTTTGTTATTAATGCAGCCGGAAAATTCTGTACAGTCTGAAGTCGAAAAATAAAACTCCAATTCACGTTATTCATTGCCCCATACATAGAAGCCAAAGAGTATTTTACGAGAAAAGGTTGTTTCTATTATTCCCCTATCTGGCTATGCCCCTGACCTCCTAGTGCTAGGCCTCACTGTTGCTTTATCTAGTGTTATGACTGAAAAACTCACAATGAGAACAGAGAGTGTTCTTTCTAACGCCCATAAAGAACTCCTTAATCTCACCAAAGAGTGATGAGCAAAACCTTGAACATCAGGTGTGGATAGATAATTGCTTGGTAGAGTCACTTTTTGATTAACAATTAATTAGAGTTCTCAGAATGTTATTTTGCCCCAGTTACTATGATTTGTATTGTGGCTTGCGTGTTAGGATACAGTTACAACTCATTAACCATACTTATTTGAGCCTCTAACATAAGAAAATAATCATTTCTGTATTATGTTGTTTTTGCTATTCAGATTTAGTATTATAGAGTGGCTTAAGCTTGATTTGAGTGTATGTTATTCAATAATCTTTAGACTGTGGTAATCATTGTAGGAATGATTTATAAACTTGTTTTTGCAGTTTAAGTTAGAGTAAATTAGTTGGATGAAACTTTCCTAGACATAATTAGATTAAGTTTTGTAGACTGAGGATATTGACATATCTAGTGTGTAACACTCTTTTAAAACTTATCATGTGATTTGTTTGCTGAGAAATTGTGGGCTCCTTGGAACCTGGTTATCATCATGAAGCACCTCAGGGGCTTCTGGAGATAACCAGTAAATTGAATTTCATGAAGAACACCATGCATGAACTGCTTGTTCTGTTTTTTATCTCAGTCAAGGTTATTGATTAAGTTACTGGTTACATCTTGTTGTAGGAATTTTCTTTGTCCTTTTCCTACGAATAATATAAAAGCTCACTGTTAACTGACAATAAACGGCATCTGTCCTGCTAACACCAGAGTCAGGTGTCCGAGTGTTTCCTTCAATGCCGACTCCGTTCCTTCCTTCGGGAGACCCTGAACCCAGCTGGAGTGGGACTCTGGCAAAAGAGTACAACAAAGGGATAGACGAAAAACTTTTAAACAACTCTGGATTAAACAGAAAATTGAAACTGAACAGGCAACTCTCCCCAAATTGGTCTACAGATTCAACGCAATCCTTGTCAGAATCTCAGCAGCTTTTGTGCAAAAACGGATAAGTTGATCCTAAATGAAGGGACCCAGAATGGCCAAAACAATACTGAGAAAGCAGATCAAAGTTGAGACTCACACCCCTGAATTTCAGAGCTCACTACAAAGCCATAGGGATCCAGACAGTGTGGTACTGGCATAAGGGCAGACATACAGGCCAACAGAGTAGAATCCCAAGCCCAAACACAACCTAAACATGAATGGCCAGTTAATTTTCAACAGGGCCCAAGATCTTTCAATGGGGAAGAAAATGCTCCCTTCCACAAACGGAGTTGGAATGATGCACATCCACTTGCAAGAGAATCAAGGTGGATCCGTATCTCACAATATATACAAAAAAATGCTAGCTCTAAAATGGATCAAAGACCAAATGCCAGAGCTAAACCTATAAAGCGCTCATAAGAAATGAAAGGTGCAAATCTTTATGGCTTTATGTCATAATCGCGAACCAAACAAGTAAATTGGATTCATCAAAATTAAAACCTTTGTGCTTTGAAGGATATTATCAAGAAAGTGAAAACACCCACAGAATGGGAGAAAACATTTGCAAATTATGTCTCTGATAAGGGAATATATATCATATACATACAAACACATACACATATATGCACACATTATGTGTACACACACACACACTGCTTGTAGAAATGGAAAATGGTGGAGTCGTTTTGCAAAACCACTTGACAGTTATTCCAAAAATTAAACATAGGATACCATTGTGACTAATCAAAGTCCTGACATTTCTTCGTAGAACTTGACAAGCTAATTCTAAATATCCTTCTAGTTATTGACAAAGCCAAGGTGGAGGAAGCGGCTCATATGTTGGGCAGCCTGGGACCCAAGACAAGGCATGCTGACCCACCCCTCACAGACACATCTGGAAAAGCCAGGCCTCCTCGCCACGATCCCAATGCTATGAAGTTCTGACAACTTTGTGCGGCCAGACCCACATGTGTTTTCTGTAAAGGGTAAAAGTAAGAGACAAGCGATGCCTGCTTGTTTGTCTACCCTAAATCCACTAAGCAGAGAAGTCACTCTAGCTCCCTGGGGATGTCTGAGGCCAGGAGCTGTTCAAAGAGGCTGAGGAGTGTGTAGGAAAAATCTTTCTCTCAAAAGCCAGAGGCGTGTGGGTGATGCAAACAGGGCCAGGCCATATGACCTTCGGCAGGTGCTAGCCACTACAGGTTGTCCAGACCAGCTCCATTCTCCCCTTTTTTGTGACAGGATTATAATTTGGGGTGTCAGTGTGCCCTGCATATGAGTTCCCGGCCTCCGTTGCAACTACGGGTGGCTGTGTGATAGGATTCTTACCGAGATGTACCACGGAAGTCTGCCAACAATTCCTAGAAAGTTTTGCTTTCTTAATTTAGATGCCATCCCTTCTGCTTTGTTTCTCTCTTCTTTTTTCTGCCTGGAGCACAGAAGTGATGTCTGAAGCTAATGCATCCATCTTGTAGCAGAATGAGAACCACACACCAAGGATGGTGACACAGAAACATAACAGTCCCTTGAAGACGCTTTTCTACGGACCAGGCTATGCATTCACACAGAGGGACAATATTGTTTCTGTTTAATGCCTTCAGCTCTGAATTCTATTTGTCTTCTATATCTGTCGGGCTTGTTATGTGCACACTATTTTATTTTAACCTTTTGGTAATCTTTTATTTTAGTTGTCTTTCTTTTTCACAACTGGGTTTTATTTTCCATTCCAACCGGAGTCTTTGACTTTTTGCTGAGAATTAAGCTCATTTATATTCACAGTCATAATTCTGTGTGGTATATGGTTGCAAGATGTAGACGTTTGTCATGGCTTAGCTCGGTCGAAATGGAAACTCCCTGACTGCAGCGCTAGGGTAGTCGCGACCCCTCCAGCTGGAGACAGGGCCACCAGGGCTCTCGGGTCCTACCACCCTTCATGGCTGCTGTTCGGCTCGTGTTCTCCTCCCTACTCCACGCATCTCCACAGAGATCTCCCTAGATCCTGCTGAACAAACCCTGCACGAGGAGCACAGCTGGAGCCAGGTGTCAGCGTGCTTCTGGCCTGTACCGGTTTGCAGGGCTGGGGGCGGGGATTGGGTGAGGATGATGAGAGCCCATGACTGACCCAGGCTAACCTCTAGATAATCTCGACCAGAGTAGTAAGCATGTCTGAAACCATGCTATCTCGCTGGGAGTCTAGAGTGGGGATGGGGGAATGGGGTGCTTTTCCCAGAAAAAAGCAGCAAATAGCCATTTTAATCATTACAGAAATAAATGATCTTATTGGATACTTCCTGAGTTTTAATCCCTTTCCTCTTCTTAGACATGGGTGATAAATTTGCTCTTTTTCTCTGCAACAATTGGGAAGGAAAGCATCCTGTTTCAATTAAACCTTTCTTAGAACTTGACCAGCTGAATATTAAATGGAGAGCATTGTAAGAACTCACTCTTCTTTTTGAAGAATGTGACACCCGGGGATTCTTTGGCGAAGTTTCTCTTTTCTTTCCTGGGTTTTGTTTTTGTTTTTTTGTTTGATTCAGAATATAGTCATAAACTGCATCACTATCTTTGTACTAAAAAGTATAGATGATCTGTTGCAAGTAACTTTATTTCAGATGCATAGACCGTTTGTATCAATTCAGTCTGTCTCTGTATAATTAGCTCGTCTTGTTGATCTCGCCAACTCCCTTTAGCCACTGCTTTTTCTTCTCAGATCTACATTTTTTTTTTTTTTTTTGAGTTGGAGTCTCACTCCGTTGCCCAGGTTGGGATGCATGCTCACGGCCACCCCAGAGTCGACCTGCTGGGCTGAGGCGATCCTTCCGCCTTAACCTTCCAAGTAGCTGGAAACACAGGTATGTGCCACCATGTCCAGCTAACTTTTTGATTTATTGTAGCGATGAGGTCTTGCCAAGTTGCCCAGGCTGGTCTTGAATACATAGGCTCAGGCAATCCTCTCACCTTGGCCTCCCAAAGTGCTGAGATGACAGGCTTGAGCCTCTGCACCAGGTCTGATCTACGTTATGATTAATATTTCAGAGTTCTGCAGCAGGCCTTTGGGGTTTTTACTTGGGAAGACAATCTGGTTTCTGAGTACTTGGATGTCCTCCTACAGATTCCTTTGCTCCGTAAGTGACCTAGGTGACAAGAATAAGTGGAACCTCGATGACTTTTGTTACCGAGTCACCATCACTGTGGCAATGAGTCATGTCCAAGAAGCAAAGTTATCATGTTTCTTTTTTTCTTTTTTCTTTTTTTTTTTTTTTTTGAGCCAGAGTCTCATCACTCTATTGCCCAGGCTGGAGTGCAGTAGCATAATCATGGCTATCACAGATGGGCTTCTCAGCCTTCCAAGTAGCTGGAACTACAGGTACACACCACCATGCCCAGCTAATTTTTTTATTTTTTGTAAAGGTGAGGTCTTGCCGAGTTGCCCAGGCTGGTCCTGAACCCCTGGGCTCAGGCAGTCCTCTTGCCTCAGCCTCCTGAAGTGCTGGGATGACAGGCATGAGTCATCGCACCCAGCCAAGGTTGTCATATTTCAATCCTACTTCACAGGAAGGTAAAGAAGGATTCTTTTGTTTCTTAATGGAATCTGACTGTATCTTTTTTAAAACCATATCTTCATAGAAGATTTTTCTCATTTAATATATTTTCTGGGTTAATTTGGAGGGAATTTGGAAGAGAATATTCACGGTGTTCTTCATCACCATTTTAGGCAGATGTTGAGATTCATTCTGTGATTCTGCAGCTGGTTGTAGCAGCTTCCAGGTGTGAACAAAGAAGGTAGACACCAGAGGCTTCCTAGGCTCACGGTTCGACAAAGAGGCCACACACAAGGTTTATGTGCTGCTCAAATCGAGTGCTCAAACAAGTGCACGGCTCACATGGCCAGCCATGGAGTCACACCTGGTAAGAAAGCAAGTGAGTTGCAGCAGGTGGATATTCTGAAAGAACAGGGAAAAGGGAAGAATGGGCATCGATTACTTACACAAGACGTAGCTTCAGTAGGAATGGCGGGATGGAAGAATTTGAATCTCAGGACAGTGTCTGGATTAGAGCTCTCGTTGCATTCTGGTTGCCTGAAGTTTCCGTTTTATTCACCTTTGATTTGAATCCTCAGTCAATATCACGTTGATGCCAGCAGCCCACTATTGTGTCATCTCTCTAGTGCATGGCATTTCTCATTTTCCCTCTGGTTCATGCCCACGTTGTACCACCCGCTTTTTCTCTCCCTAAGCCAGCTTTTTAAGCAGACTTCCCAGATTTCCTCATGGAAACCTACCCTAATTAGGAATCAGGAATAGGATGCCCGTTTTCCCCTCTGAGAATAATGCCACCTCTGTTTTAACTGTCAGCTCTGATTTGAGAATATTCATTCTCAATGTAACCAACATGCCAAAACGTTCACGGTGATGTACCTGCAGCGAGAACAATGCGTGTGTCTGTTCTGAATCGGGGAAGAATTACAAGGACATGATAACGTTAACCCTGACTTGGTAAACACACACTTGCTCTTGTGCACACCACAGAGCATCGAGGCACCAATGGAAAAGCTTTTTGTGATTCCCTGATTACATGATTGGGCTTTATAATTTATGCTTTACTCCTGCTCTGAAAACGAGTTTATGGACTGCTTAAGTGTGGCTATGCAGTAGCCCAAATTCTAACTCTGGTGTTTGCACCCCAAGTTGTATTCTTTCTACTAGTCCACATTGCATCTTTGTGTCTCATATCTCCCCCTGCAGTGTTAATTTTTTTTTTTTTTTTTGAGTTGGAGTCTCTCTCAGTCACCCAGGCTGGAGTGCAGTGACCCGCTCATGGCCACCCCAGCCTCGACCTGCTGGGCTCCGGCGATCCTTCCACCTCAGCTCTCCAAGTAGCCAGAACTACAGGCACACACTACCACGCCTGGCTAATTTTTGATCTATTGTAGAGACAAGGTCTCACCAAGTTGCCCGGGCTGGTCTTGAACCTGCGGGCTCAGGCAATCCACTCACCTCAGCCTCCCAAAGTGCTGGGATGACAGGCTGAACCACCGAGCCCAGCCCAGTGTTCATTTTTGAGGGGAGCACTCAGTAAATATTCACGGATTAAATTTGTCTGAGGCCATGTGTTAAAAGGAGTTGAATAGGCCAGACACAGTGGCTCACACCTATAATCCCAGCACTCTGGGAAGCCAAGGCTGGAGGATCACTTGAAGCCAGGAGTTTGAGACCAGCCTGGGCAGCATAGTGAGACCCCATCGCTTTAAAGAAAAAGGGGGGGGGGGTTGTATAGAAAAGTATTATGACATAAAAAATTAATCCCATTGCTGGAATAGAATTCTGATCCTTTTATATTTAAGCATACTTATATTTTACATGAAATGTGGTATGAATACTGAAGCCAGCTGGAAACAAAAGGAGAAAAAAAATTCAAATTGGAATTACGCTTGTGTTTCAAAGCAGTCAATCCAAAAAAAATGCAGATATACTGGCAAATCCAATAACCTGTGCATAAGGTCATTGTCACTTAAACTACTGTCTCTTTCCAATTTCACCTCCACTTGAACCTCTTACAAGCACATCTGCACATAATTACAACATTGGGAACCGTCTGTAAGTATGGTTTTATGTCTTATTCGCATGTAAACATTGTCTCACCAGCGTTCCCAGGTTAGTCAACCCAGTTTTGCCACTAGTTGTTCACAATCGCATGATATCCCAACTTTACCTGTTGTCGAACATGTACCTTGTTTCTAATGTTTTTGCTGTTGTCAATCATGCCGCAGACAGCATCCCTGCACATAAGTCTGTGCCTGCACATTTGATGATTTCCCTGGGATAAATTCCTGCAGCGACCAAGATTTGAGCAGGAAACCGATGGCATGTTCAAAGTGTTTAATTCGAGAGACTTTAACGAAGGGGCTGATTACAAGAGGGGTAGGCAGGATGGTAAAGCACTTGGGGATTGTGAAAAAGAAGTGCTTACCAGGAGGAGTCTGGAGGAGAAAGGGGAGGCCACCCAGAAGGAGTTTAGGCTGAGGAATAGGGACAGCCCCCAGGGAACTGTGGCCTTGAGCCGGGGTTCTAGGAAGAGTCTTGTGATCAGCAGCATCAACAACACCTGGAACCTGTTAGAAATGCAGGTTCCAGGGCCCTACCCCATCTTACTGAGTCATACAGAAGGCCCCCATACAGAAGGTCGGAATCACTCAAGTTCCAGAACCACTGGCTTAAAGGAACAGAACACTCACAAAACCATGGCTACAGGGAGAGGGTGGATAAATACCCCAAATCTCCCTTCTCACCATGGAGCTCCTCTTCGAAGAGCCCACCTTGGCTAAGCCCAGCTGGAAACCAGAGAGCAAGGCAACCTGTGAATCTGGTCCATGGAAGACAGGGGGCCCTGAAAGGAGGCAGTGACGCTGAAGGGCAAGGGCCCTCCCCACCCTCAGGTGTGAGATCCCTGGATGCTGCAGTGACAGCATTTCTAAACCTGTAATACAAAATTAGGCAATCGTTTTGCATAAAGAGCTCTTGGATAAACACTTGTCAGCAGTGGCTGACACTGCCAGTTTGGTGAGATTCTTGCTAACTTTGAATATGATTTTTTAAAAGTCTGTTCCAGTTTTGTAAATTAAAAACGGCATCTCAGTCTCGTTTTAATTTGCATTTCTTCACTTAAAAGGAGATTTTTTTAAATCATCTACTTATTGCTATTTTCGTTCTTCCTGGGGTCACCTGCCTCTGCTCCTTGGCCACTTTGATATGAGGTGCTTTAGTTTTGAATTTGGAAGAGCTCTGCATCAGTAAGAAGATGATTTCTTTTCTGCCGTATTTATTGCAGGTTTTTTTCTCAGTTTGTCAGTTGTCTTTTAAGTTGTGTATATTTTACACAACATAGTCAGATTTATTTTATCTTTTTAAATAAACCTATCAAGCACTTTTATATTCAGGGTAGTTTTCCTTCTCTTTCTCATTGTCCTTCCTTCCCTCCCTCCTTCTCTCCTTTCCTCCCTCCCTCCTTCCCTTTATTCCTTCCTATTTTTTGACAGGGTCTCTGTCACTCAGGCTGGAGTACAGTGGCATGATCATAGCTCATGCAGCCTCAAACTCCTGGGCTCAAGCTACCCTCCTGCCTCAGTTTCCCAAGTAGCTGGGACTACAAGCATGTGCCACCACGCCCAGCTAATTTTGTTGCTGTTGTGAGAGGCAAGGTCTCCCTGTATTGCCTGGGTTGGTCTCCTACGTCTGGCCTCAAGCCATCCTCCCACCTTGGGCTCACAAAGGACTGGGACTACGGGCACCACCGTGCCTGGTTGGGGTCAAATGTGTTCATCTTCTTTGTGATGTATTCTTCTGCTTACTCAGCCTCACCCTCTTTAAAAACTATTTCTTTGACCAGGCTCAGTGGCTCAGCCTGTCATCCCAGCACTTTGGGAGGCCGAGGTGAATGGATTGCCTGAGCCCACAGGTTCGAGACCAGCCCAGGCATCTTGGCGAGACCTTGTCTCTATAAAATAAAATTAGCCGGGCATGGTAGTGCACACCTATAGTTCTGGCTACTTGGAAGGCTGAGGCGGACGGATCGCTGGAGCCCAGCAGATCGACGCTGGGGTGGCTGTGAGCGTGCCATGGCACTCCAGCCTGGGCGATGGAGTGAGACTCTGACTCAAACAAAAAACAAAAAAAACCTATTTTTTTCGACCACCATGACGATTGATAACTTGGCGGCTGTGTCAGTTTCCTGTTACTGCTGTAACTAATTGCCACACGGCTGGCGACTTAAAACAACACACATGTATTATCTTGTGGTCATGGAGGTCAGGAGTCCACAGTGGGCCTTCCTGGGTTAAGACTGAAGTGTAGGCAGGCGGCCTTCCTGCAGGAAGCGCTACACGAGAGTCTTCCCTGGCTGTTCCCAGTGCCCAGAGGCGGCCTTCGGTCCTCCACTTGTGGTCCCTCGCCTTTGTACTGAGGCCCATCACCCCCATCTCTGCTGTTGCCCAACCTCCAGCCTCTGACTCCCCTGCTGTCCTCGTCCAGTGAAGACCCTTGGCCCACCAAGATAACCCCCACCAACATCCTTAATGTAAATCACATCTGCGACCCTTTTGTCATATAACGTATCATACCCACAGGTTCCGGAGATTAGGATGTGAACATATTTAGGGGCCATTGTTCCACCCACTGCAGCTCCTAGCACCCCATCCCAGCCTCCTGCCTGGTATGGCCCTCTGTAGAAACCCATGTGGGTGCTGCCATCAGGTGACGTCTTCCAGCCGCTCTTTCCGGGTTGACATTACCTGGTGTTGAGAACCCTCTTATCATCTCTTGTATTTATAAAATCACCTGCGGAACCTTAAACCATCTTGTTGACTCAAAAAATTGTATACTTGCCGGGCTCGGTGGCTCAGCCTGTAATCCTGCACTTTGGGAGGCCGAGGTGAGTGGATTGCCTGAGCCCGCGGGTTCGAGACCCGCCTGGGCAACTTGGCAAGACCTCATCTCTACAAAATAAAAAAAAAATTAGCCGGTCGGGGTAGCGCGTGCCTGTAGTTCCAGCTACTTGGAAGGCTGAGGCGGAAGGATCACCGGAGCCCAGCAGATCGAGGCTGCGGTGGCCAGGAGCGGCCACTGCACTCCAGTCTGGGTGACAGAGTGAGACTCAAACTCAAAAAAAAAAAAAAATTGTATACTTATTTTTACATGTTTAAACTCAGTCACCCTCAAAGCACTCTCCAGCTGATGCAATACACCTATCCAGACGCTTTTCCCACTGCTGAAAACAGTGTTGGGACGTGTCCATTCCGATGCTTTTTGTGCTTCTGCCATTTTTTTGTTTTACCTCTTCCACATCAGCAAAACGTTTCCCTTTGAGGGCTTTTTTCATCCAGGGAAACAACAACAACAACAAAAAGTTGTTGGGGCGAGATCGGGTGAATGGGGAGAGTGGGGCACAAGAGTTATGCAGTTTTAGGTCTGGTGCTCTTGTCAATCACCCATCATGAAATGAGCAAATGTACTGAAAGAATCCCCCCCAAAATTCTCTGATACCAAATGCAGATTCTCCCAACAACATTTTCTCCATAGCCCGAAGAGCAGTTTCTTTAACCAAATTCCCCATCTCAATAGCCTGTGTTACTTTGGACTTACCAGTTGATCAAATCCCATGAACTATTTTGAATATCTACATCCAATTTATTACTGAGCTAAATGTCTTCCAAACGTCACACTTCTGCTTACAACTTCTAATTTGTATTGCACTTAAAACATAAAACCTGGCTGGACGCGGTGGCTTAGCCTGTCATCCCAGCACTTTGGGAGGCCCAGGCGAGAGGATTGCCTGAGCCTGAGGCTTCGAGACCAGCCTGGGCAACATGGTGAGACCTCATCTTTACAATAATCCACAAAATTAGCCTGGTGTGGTAGCGCATCCTGTGGTTCTGGCTACTTGGAAGGCTGAGCCAGAAGGATTGCTGGAGCCCAGCAGGTTGAGGCTACGGTGGCCGTGAATGTGCCACTGTACTCCAGCCTGGGCGACAGAGGGAGACTCCAACTCCAAAAATAAATAAATAAACAAGCAAATAAATAAAACCTCATTTTTAGAGGAGTTCATCCTATTCCGAAGTCCAGGATTTAGAAAACAAATCCCTATTATTCGCAAGAATGAACATTTGCCTTTTCACTCACCAGCATTATGCTTAGTGTTGGGGACATTAAAAAAAAAATACATCATCTTTGCTCTCAGGATCAACAGGAGAACTTGGTTCCAATTATATGTTTTATATATATATATATACATATATATATATATATATATTTTTTTTTTTTTTTTTTTTTAGTCAGAGTCTCACTCTGTCACCCAGGCTGGAGTGTCATGCTCATGGCCACCGCAGACTCGACCTGCTGGGCTCAGGCGATCCTTCTGCCTCAGTCTTCCAAGTAACTGGAACTACAGGCACATGCCACCATGCCCGGCTAATTATTTTTTAAATTTATTGTAGAAATGAGGTCTCTCCAAGTTGTCCAGGCTGATCTCGAACCCATGGGCTCAGGTAGTCCTCTTGCCTCTATCTCCCAAAGTGCTAGGATTCTAGGCATGAGCCACCATGCCAGTCATATATATTTTTTATTTTTGAGTTGTGGGGTACAAGTGGGGATTTATTACATAAGTAGGTTGCATACAGGTGAAGGTTGGACATCTAGTTGGCCCTCTCTCCCCCAGTAGTGGGCCAGGTACCCAGTGTGTTGCCATGTGCCTCCCTCCCTCCTCCCCTCCTTTCTCCCCTAACGGGGGTCCAGTGTCTGCCCATCTCACCCTTGTGCTAGTCTGTCTCTGTCATATTTTTAAAAATCCAAACTAAAATCAAAAGTTCATGTGTTTTTCTTCTTCCTTAAAATGTGAGTTCCCTGAGAACTTGGATTCCATGTGGTGTGTACGTATTTGGATGTGTGTGCTTATATATGCGCTATACAAGGGAGGACCCCCAAAATTCGGAATTTATTTTTAAATTGTAGGGCTGGGCTTGGTGGCTCAGCCTATAACCCCAGCACTTTGGGAAGCTGAAGCAAGTGGATCGCCTGAGCCCGCGGGTTCGAGACCAGCCTGGGCAACTTGGCGAAACCTAGTCTCGACAATAAATCAAAAATTAGCCAGGCTTGGTAGCATGCACCTATAGTTCCGGCTACTTAGAAGACAGAGCCCAGCAGGCCGAGGCTGTGGTGGCCATGAGCGTGCCACTGCGCTCCAGCTTGGGCAACAGAGTGAGACTCCAACTCAAAACAAAAAATTGAATACTTATTATGTTTAAACTCAGTCACCCTCAAAGCACTCTCCAGCTGATGCAATACACCTATCAAGATGCTTTTCCCACTGCTCAAAACAGTTTTGGAACGTGCCCATTCTGATGCTTTTAGTGCTTCTGCCATTTTTTGTTTCACCTCTTCCACATCAGCAAAGCATTTTCCTTTGAGGATTTTTTTCATCCAGGGAAACAACAACAACAAAAAAGTTGCTCGGGACGAGATTGGGTGAATGGGGAGTGTGGGGCACGGGGTTATGCTAGTTTTTGGTCAAAAGCTGCTGAACACTCAGTGTCATGTGGACAGGTGTGCTTGTCAATCACCCATCATGAAATGGGCAAATACACTGAAAGAATCCCCCCCCAAAATTCCCTGAAGTCAAATGCAGCCTCTCCCAACAACACTAGCTGGTACACTGATGCTGATGGGTTCCTAGAACACTTACATGGAGGGGAGGCCTGTACTCCAAGGGGCCCTCCCTCCAAGGGATAATTCCAGTTACTTGGGTCCCCCCCACCCCGTGTAGTCTGAAAAGAGAATATATCTAGTAACTGAAACATGGGTTCAAAGGTTGGCCCTACCATCTGTTGCCCATGTGAGCAATTACCTTCTGTGAGCCTCAGTTTCCACATTCGTAAAGTGTGGTGATGGCTCCCACCTTACCAGGACTTTGTAAGAATGGAGAGAATTCGTGTGTTGAAACTTCGTTGTCAGCGTGATGACATTAAGAGATTAGGATTTGGGAAGTGATCGGGTCCCAACAGCTCTGCCTCCATGAATGGATTGTACCTTATAAAAGGGCTCCAGGGAACTAGCTAGCTCCCTTGGGCCTTGTAGTCCTTTCCTCATGTAAGGACACAGCCTTCAAGGGGCCACCAGAGAGCAGTCCTGACCAGACACTGAACCTGCTACCACCTTGACTTTAGACTTCCCAGCCTCCAGAACTGTGAGAAATGGGTTTCTGTTTTCTGCAAATTGCCTGTTCTTAGGGTTTTTGTTATAGCATCAGAAATGGACTGATACAATATGCTAAGCTCTTAAAATAGCCTGGCATTATTAGCAAATCCTCAAATGTGCGGGCTGGATCAGAATTTGAAGTGGGAGTGGTTTCTTCATCCTGCAGAGTGATTAAGAGCATACACTCTAAGGCAGACTGCTTGGTCCAAAATCCCGGCTCTGGACCGGGCACGATGGCTCAAGTCTGTCATCTCAGCACTTTAGGAGGCCAAGGCAAGAGGATTGCCTGAGACCAGGGGTTCGAGACCAGCCTGGGCAACTTGATGAGACCTCGTCTCTACAATAAATCAAAAAAATTAGCCAGATGTGGGAGCACGTGCCTGTTGTTCCAGCTACTTGGAAGGCTGAGGCAGAAGGATCGCCTGAGCCCAACAGGTCAAGGCCGTGGTGGCCATGAGCGTGCCACTGCCTGCCAGCATGGGCGACGGTGAGACTCTAACTCAATAAATAAATAGATAGATAGATAGATAAAATGCCAGCTCTAACCATATACTCATGTGACCTTGACACATGAGTAGAATGGGGGATGATGATAATGATAACAATAATTATTATTATAGGGTTGCCAAATAGGTTATATGAACTACACATTCTAACACATGTAAAATGCTTAGAAGAATGCCTGCCACCTGCTAAATGCTATATTATTGCTGGCTATAATTGGATATCTCCCTAAATGTATAGTTCCTCAAAAGAGGGCATTACAGTTACATTTGTTATATTCATTACACTTACAGTTTCTCAGCATAAAGTATTTCAGCTTCTTTTCCCGTGTGATATAATGAAAAGACCACTGTCTGGGCCAGCCCACATTTATAAGCAAGGCTGGACAAGGTGAGCTGGGATCTTTCTCTGTGAAGAGGCAATGCTAATCTCTGCCTAACCCAGGACTTGTTTTTATCACCATCACATTAGAAGCATCGTAGGCAATGTAGGTTCAAATTCTAGATGCTAGATATTTTCCTTTAGGAAAGGCACTTAACTTCTGTATTCCCTTCCTTACATGTACTTTTAAAAATAGAGACAGAGTCTTGCTCTATCGTCTGGGCCTAGTGCTGTGGTGAGTGTGATCACTGCAGCCTCAAACTCCTGGGCTCAAGCGGTCCTCTCACCTCAGCCCCCTGAGTCACTAGGACTTTGGCCACACTTGGCTACATTTTTTATTTTTATTTTTTGTAGAGATGAGGTCTTGCTACCTTGCCCAAGCTGATCTCAAACTCCGGGGCCTCAAGAGATCCTCCCACGTCAGCCTCCCAAAGTGCTGAGGTTACAGCTGTGTACCATTGCACCCAGCCTTTATATATATATGTAGATATATTTTTTTTTAATGGAGAGAAAAATGATTTCTACAGTTGGAACCAGAGTTTTTAAGGGAAGAGAATTGTTTTTACTTAAGAAAATAACCTTTTTTTTTTAGTCTGAGTCTCATTCTGTTGTCCAGGCTGGAGTGCAGTGGCATGCTCATGGCCACTGCAGCCTTGACCTGCTGGGCTCAGGCAATCTTCTGCCTCAGCCTCCCAAGCAGCTGGAACCACTGGTGCATGACCCACAACCAGCTATTTATTTATTTATGTTAGCGATTCT
>CAUYQG010009014.1:0-30789 GCA_963574415.1 Tarsius wallacei
TTGCCAAACTGCAGAGAGGTTGTACTAGTTTACACTCTACACAACAGTGTAGAAGTGCTTCCTTTTTGCTGCATCCTCTCCAGCATCTGTTTTTTGAGTTATTGATGATGGCCAACCTGACTGGAGTTAGGTGGTATCTAAGTGTAGTTTTAATTTGCATTTCTTTGATTCCTAGTAAAGCTGAGTATTTTTTAAATGTATCTGTTGACTGCTTCTATGTCTTCTTTTGAGAAGTGCCCATTCATATCTTTTGCCCACTTTGTAATGGGGCTGTTTGTTCTTTTCTTTTTGGCACGTTTGAGTGACTTATGGATCCTAGATGTTAGGCCTTTGTCATGTACACAGTTGGCAAATATTTTTTCCAACTCCATGGACTGTCTCCCTGCTCTCTTGATGGTTTCTTCAGTTTTGCAGTAGTTTTTCAGTTTGATGAGGTCCCACTTGTCTATCTTATCTCTTATGGCATGGGCACTTGGGGTTTTGATCAGAAACTGCTTGCCAGTTCCAATTTCCATAAGGGTATCTCCTGCATTGTCTAAGGTTCTTATAGTTTGAGGTTTTACATTTAGGTCTTTGATCCATTTAGAGTTGACTTTTGTGTATGGTAATAGGTAGGGGTCTTGTTTAAATCTTCTGCATGTGATCAGCCAGTTTCTGATCAAAACCCCAAGTGCCCATGCCATAAAAGATAAGATAGACAAGTGGGACCTCATCAAACTGACAAGCTTCTGCAAAGCCAAAGAAACTATTAAGAGAGCGGGGAGACAGCCCACAGACTGGAAAAAAATATTTGCCAACTGCAGATCTGACAAAGGTTGAACATCTAGAATCTACAAGGAATTCAAACGTGCAGAAAAAGAAAAAAATGAACAGTCCCATTACAAAGTGGGTAAGAGATATGAATAGACACTTCTCAAAAGAAGACATATGAGCAGCCAACAGATACATGAAAGAATGCTCAGTCTCACTAATCATCAAGGAAATGCAAATTAAAACCACACTGAGATACCACCTAACTTCAGTCAGGATGGCCATCATCAATAACTCAAAAAACATCATATGCTGGAGAGGATGCAGCAAAAAGGGAACACTTCTGTACTGTAGGTAGAAGTGTAAACTAGTACAACCTCTGTGGAAACAGTGTGGCCATTCCAAAAGATCTAAAAATCTACCTCCCATATGACCCCACAATTCCCCTAGTGAGAATATACCCAGAGGAACTCAAATCACTCTATGAAAAAGATACCTGCACACACATGTGTATTGCAGCATTATTCACAATAGCAAAAACATACAACCAACCATGCTGCCCATCGAAAGAGGACTGAATTAAAAAAATGTGGTACATATACATGATGGAATATTACACAGCCTTAAAGAAGGACAAAATTATGAACTTCGCAGGAACTTGGATAGACTTAGAGTCTATAATACTGAGTGATCTATCACAGAAACAAAGAACCGAGTATCACAAATTCTCCCTCATAAGCGGACCTTAAACAACTATCATAATACTGTAAGAAAGGAATTGGCTGCAGTGGGAAACTGCCAGGGGAGTGGGGGCACATCTCATCAACGAGGGTACTTGCATAATGAATATTTGTATACCTAACCCTGAATTGTACCCCACATATTTAAAATTAAAAATAAAAAAAGTCCAGGGATAGTATTTTGAATTTTAAATCTTGACTTATTCGCATTTTACTATTTTAATTGTTCTGGTCAATTATTTTATGAGAATTCAAGACTCTATTAACACATGCAGAGCACCCTTAAAAGAGAGGGCATATTACCTATTTGTTCTACCTGCTTCTCCCAGGACTTATTCAGAACTTGTTTATGATAAGACTACTTCTCAGGTGGCACAGTGGCTCAAGCCTATAATCCCAGTACTTTGGGAGGCCGAGATGAAAGAATTGCTTGATCCAGGGAGTTTGTGACCAGCCTAGGCAACATGGTGAGAACTCATTTCTAAATAAATAAATAAATAAAATAAAAAAAGAATATTATACGTGCATTATATGTACATAGTGTAGATATGTGTACCTAAGTATACTACATATCTAAATATAATGTCATATATGGCTCCACATATACAGAAAAAAAATTTATCAAAATATATACTAAATAATTTATACCATTTACTTATGGGCAATGAGATTAGGGACTGGAGGGTTATACTTTTTATTTTAAATATTTTTGTACTCATATTTTTTATAAGAATTCACGAATTACTTTTATAATATATAAAATAAAATCTACTAAGAATATTAACTAATGTCCCCATACTATCAAATAGCCCCCAAAATAAGTTTTGAAAATATGAAATATAGCTATTCTTCAGCATTACATATATTTCAATAGATCACACATGTAACAAAATGGTTTTGCAACAAGAACCAAAAACCTCACACAAAACTCATTATTCTGAACACAAGAAGAACAATGAAACATGTAAATATTTTTAAAACCTCAATGTTATTTTCCCATAATTCCATCTATGAGAGTGCATTTAAAATAAACCATCTTAAAACAACAGTTGTTAAATGCTTTCTTTACATTGAAGTTACCGTGGTCCCTCAAACTTATATAACTGCCACAATGGCGCACCCACCTACCCACCCCCTCACACGTATACGCAGGAAATTATACAATTTCTGGATCTATAGAAATGAAGTGGGTCCACCAACAGGTTTCTTGAGTTTATAGATGCAAACTATATCATGTTTCATATAGAGAGAGAGATAGAGATAGCAAGTTAGAGTACATGACTATGATATAATGACAGAAATTCTACTAACTTAATGAAAAAATATTCTAATTTCTGTGTGCTGATGCCTATATTCACACACCTGTATGTGTTCACTGCACACTTACCTTCTCACTATAATCACGATCTCTGGCAATGCCATCCATATTCATGGCTTCAGTTATCACCAATAAAAGGCAACTCACAGGTGAATACCCCCAGACCCAATAACTCCTCTGAGCTCTAGTCTTTTCTACCTGATATCTTCTCAAATTCAAAATGTCCAGTCTAACACTCAACTTGTCATTCTGTTGCTTCCCCTTCCCACAGGGCAGGAGGGGGCTATGGGGAGCCTTGAGTCTCTTCAAATGTTTCCCACCATACCACCATCCACTGAGTAGGTCACATAAAACAGAAACTAGAAGTCGCCGCTCTTTTTCTCCTCCTTTTTCGCTCTCCATATCCAATCTATCACTAAGTACCATGTATTTTATCAGGTACTTTCCTGGCCTGGCCTGGCATCTCCTTGTCCTTTTAAACATCACTACAGTCCAAACAATGTAGAATTCTGAATAAGTTGTTTCATGTTACAATAGATCAAAGCAAGAGCCAAAGCTAGGAATAAAAAGTAAAAATTACTCCCCACATTCTAAACACCCCAAAAAGCATTTGGGGACCAGATACTTCCTTAGTATTTATTAAGAAATATCCAAACCAGTAGAAACTTCCAGCCATCATCCCAACATCTCCCTCCAGTCTACAAAAGTAGATAACTATGAAAAGGGAAAAGATTTAAGGAGAATAGTAGAAGTTATAATTAGAAGAGAGTTCTATAACTGTGTGATCTACTGATCACCCCCACTGACACCATCACTACCCCATAAAGTCAGGCAAAGTTGGCTCCAAGAAAATCTTATAGAGATTGAAAGATGGCTTCTCATTGATTTTTCTTTTTTCTGGAGACTTGCTTATATTACACTTATGACTATATGAGTGAAGATTTTTTTTAAAACTGCAAAGAGATGTCAGTTTAAAGATGCAGCCCAACAGTGTGAATTCCCACATTTGCTTGGAGAAGAACAAGTAAGTGCCTCATGGGTCCAGTAAACCATGGAAGTTACTTGGATGTGGGTTGTCTTACCATCACCTTACACAGGGCAGCTGAAAGCTGGGCAAGGAAGAGCCAGCAACAAAAGACACAGTTAGGATAGAAGAGATGACAGCAGGAGCAATGAGGCAGCTAAGTAGCAGGGAGGTCCTCTAAGTGCTATGGAAAGAAACTACACATGTGCTCTATGGAAGACAGTGGCATTTGGAAGGTTGCCCTAAGGAGAACACCTTCAGTCAGTTAGAGTTCACCCAAGAAAGAATAATGGTCAAGAGAGGATGGCATCCTTACCATCAACTGAAAGAAAAGGCATGTGAACCCTTATATCTTCATATCTCCCCCAGGTTCTCAACACACCTAAGGAGAAAGAATTAATGGAAAAGGCAGAAGATACGGAGGCACCCTGTTATTACTGGAAGTTCTTTAGGACAAGGCTTAGATGAGGTTAAGAGGAAGGGAGGAGGAGAATTTGAAAGTGAACACCAGACTGAAGTTTATATGGGTCCAACCAAACCAAATGACTAAAAGTGTGCAGTACATATAGGTCTGTTCAGATGTCACTGAGGAATGGCAAAACAAGATCTGACAAGGTTTATCTGAAGGAAGTAAGAGGAGAAAATAAAACAGTTCCATTTCAAGTTTATGCTTAATGAAGCATAGACTTTTTAATGAACTAGATACAAAACCTACCACCATGTTGCAACTAGAGCATATTAAGTTATAATATTAAGTCTCTCTAGATTGTGATTTTGGGGGGGAAAAAGTATATGTAACCATGTCACGCTCTCACCTCTAATTAAAATTCTTCCATTTCAAGATTCATTATTTTAAAGGCTAAAACAAAATGCTTTAGTTGGAACTATGAAAACTGCAATGTCTAATTCCCACCTACCATCCGAGCATAGCGTTGTTTCAAGCTCTCTTCTCTTGTTATTTACTCCAGCCTTCTTTCAGACCCTCCTACTTGCCGTGCTCTCTCATGACACTGGACCTTTGTACATGTTCTCCCTGAATTTGTCCTACCTTTTTCCCAATTAGCTTCTAATCATCCCTCAGATCTTAGCTCATATATTATTTCCTCAGAACATCCTTTTCTGTCTATGCTCCTTTCCATGATTAGAACTGTCATAGCACTGAGGCTCACTTCATCAGGTATTTATCAGAGGAGTAATTTAAATTTGTTTCTGTGATTTTTTATTATGTCTCTCTGTGTTCTTCATCTTCTCCTATCCTCCTACCAACATTGAGCTCTGTGATGGCAGAGACCACATCTATTATGATTCATTTTTATGTCCCCAGTATCCAACACAGTACTGCCACATAATATATAATGAGCCAATGTTTGATGAATGAATAAATTATAAAATATACATAACAATAATAAAAATAAGAGCTACTAAGTTTAAAATCTAGAGTCTGTCAATAGCTTTTTCTCTTAGTTAATCAAGAATGTAATTGAATATGCCAATTAGCTTCAATATTTTGGTCAGTTGGTCAAAGGCCATAAAAACTTGAACAGTTGACCCTGAAATCTAAGATGCAAATAAGATCTCAAGTTTTATGCCTGTGATCAGGGTGCCCCAGGCCACAGAGATGCTGTTCTTTCATCATCCTCAGGTCCTAGAAAGAATTTGGTTAAACCCACTAGGGAACAAAAGGTAAAAAATGGATGAATACAGACCCACTAACAATACCAAGCTCCCAACACAAAGTGGAAGGGGAAATATACCAGCAAAAGTACTACAACAGTGGGTACATAGTAAGTCCCCAGCAAATGCAAAATAATTACTATAATTATTACATGTGCATAACATTTTTATTTGTCAATAAATTATGATCATGTGCAAAACTCAGTTGCAATTTACTTTATGTTAATTTTTTAAATATATTACTATTTAAAAAATCCTGACCAAGTTAATTTGTCTTTTTTTTTCATTCTTAGGAGCAGACTTACAGAAAAGTTTAACTTTCTGAAGTATTTTTTCTCACATTTTTAAGGAACAAATAGTATGTTGTTTTATTAGAATTCAGAGACGGTATTCAATGGGTTTAATTTGTTTTATATTTATATCTGAACACAGCTGAATCTTACAGACATACCACAGCCAACCTGCTCAGCACCAGGCAACACATGGAAAACCATTCATATTTCTCCATAATCATCGATTAGTAGAGACTGTCATGGCCCAATAGTACTTTGTGTTTCTAATACTAAAGCAATGTCAATGCTAGATGAAGTTATTCTTAGTGTGAAATTGGCTGCTCACCTCTGGGAATATCATGTGAAAAATAACCAATGTTTTTAAGATTCCTCTGAGTGTGATTAAATAATTTCCAAATGCTGCTTCAGGCTGAAGGATTTTTTTTTTCTTTTAGAAAGAACTTCACCATTTTTTCAACTCCAGAATACCATCCTCAGTCTACAAAATAGATCATAAACTAAAACATTAAAGTAAAAACCAAACCTTATATGTACATCAAAGGTTCAGCCTGTGCCAAACAGTGACAAGCTTTGAAAAGAAAGAAAGAAAAAAGCCAGCACTCTTTGGAATATAAGTGCCCTAATCCTTTACTAGAAACTCTTTGATTTAAACATGTGGTCTGAACACTACAAGCACAGTACCATACAATTAAAAACATATTTAATGGCAGTAGTGGGAATCTGCCTGGCACATCTCATCAACAAGGGTACCTGCAAAATGAATATTTGTATACCTAACCCTGAATTGTACCCTACAATTTTAAAATTAAAAATTTTAAAAAACCTATTTAAGGCAAGAATTTCTAAAAGATATATTTATGCAATCCACTATCTCACTCAATCCAAAAAAAGTGTCTGTAATCTTATTTAAATATTGACCACTATCATGGAAACTATGGCTTAGAAATGGCAGTGTTAAAGTTTTTCATTATTTTTTGTTGAAACTGGCAAGGTTAATAACTAGGGTTTAGTTTAAATTAAAATGGCCAATTGCCTTTCAGGTTTTTTTATTTATATGGTAAGCAATCATCCAAAATATTACCATTCCATGTAATATTCATGAATCTCATATTTCATTACTATATCAGTATCATTTGTAAAGAGAATACTATGTTTCTATGATTACTTCTAACTGAAGTCATTAAACAATGAAAGCAAAAAGCCTATGATAAAAAAAATGATATGGTTTCAATGGCATGATTTCTTTCTCTTGCCTATATTCTGTCAACAAAGCTGGCACATCTATCCAAACAATGTGAGGAGGGCTGGGATGCATGACTAGGGTGGAGAATTAGTTGAGACCACTGCCCTTTGTATGAGGATATAATATTCATGACTCATTTTCAGTAAGCCATGCTCTGTTTCAATAACAGCAATGAGTTTGTCGTGAGTCATCCATACTCTTGCCCAGATGTTTCTGTGAGTAAGTGCTTAATTTTCAACAAGTACATGCCAGCAAATAAACATATAAAACAAGACACATATTAATTTATAAATGTTTATGAAAAGCAGCAAAGTATCAAATTACTATAATTTCGAAACCACCTCCTATAAATATGTATAAATTTACTCCACAAAGTGATTGGGGCCATCATTATTTTTCAGCACTAATGACCAAAGACTTACTCTCTCACTGACTTCCAGCAACTTAGCAAAGACTCTAACTCGCCAACTGCTTACTAGGACAACTTTATATTACCAGTTGCTGGGGTCATTTTATTGCTGTTCCTAAATCATTTAGGATCGTATATTTTCTTTCCTCTATTTCACAAGCTAGGAAGTAGAAAATATTTTTCAACTTGGCTGCTTGCTTAGCAAGAATATGAACTATTATGATAAAGCATTCTATTAACATTAGGCTACATGGCTTCTTTTTCAAGGCAATTTGTTCAAGGATTAGGTCATGATTATGAGGGCTTTTTCACAAGTAAGCTGTGTGTCCTAATCAAAGAAGTTGAGAGACAGATTAATTTGAAAAGAATCCAAAAATTATGATTTATATCTACACCAATCATAAATACTCTTATAAATACAAATTTTATACTTAAATTGTTGCTTGAGAAAAGAGACCAACCTTGCTTCATTAAGGTGGTGTGCAGAAGAATATAAAATGATGCAACAGAGTCCTTGTGATGACTTCTTCATTCCATTTGTGATGGTTCTCTCAGTTCACATCACTACTTGCCTGTACTATTGTTTTCCAAGTTGTCTTCTTCTCTCCTTAAGAGCTTCTTTTCCATCAACAACTGACGGCAGGCTGCCTCCATAAACAAGGACTCACTGCCAAGTTCCAGAATGTCAGCCCCCTAACTCCTACTTTTCCTTCCAAAATGTGGTTTGGGGTTGATCTTACCTCTGGCCACTGCCTTACCTTGTTCACGAGTGTTGACTCTAACCAGTCACTTTGGACTTAGGCTTAAGAATAGAGAACATAGACAGTGCTATGTACTCATGGGAATCTGGAATATTAGTCAAGGCTAACTCACATAATTGTTGAAGGACTGTTATAACCAAAAAGAACTGCTTCTTTTCTGAAAAGACACACTGGGGAAACCCTGCCCCCAGTTAGTCACTCTACAGATCTCACAGTTAACTACAAGACCTGTTGAAACTCTGGAAGAAGAAAATTAAAAAATAATGATAGACATTTAAAAACCAAGTGAAACATTTCATAAATTAATATAGTGCAAGAAAGCTAGTATAAATTCCTTACTAAAGTGGCCTTAAAGTTCATCTGATTTTTATTAAAATTTAGTATTGTAAGTTACAACAGGGAGTCCTCCTAAAATACAAGATCTCCCTCTTTCTTGTCCTGCTCTATTTACATTGATTTGCCAATAAATAGAGATAGCACAAGATAGAAATCAAGAAATTTTTAGCATAGTGAACATCAGTAGTGGATTTACAGCAATCTGCATGTCAACCAATATGATACCTTTGAACAAGGAAGCTTAACTTTGAAAAGAAACTGGCTCTGATTACAGTGGTAGACACATTGTGGATAGGTCATTCCTATCCCTCCATTTTTCTCTTATTATATGAAATAGAATATGTTATAAAAAAAACAGTGCCATTATAAAGATCCATAAAAATATTTTTAAGCAGAGGACATTATCACATCTATATTTTGCAAAATTCTTTTGGAGAGCACATAGAGAGTGACTTTAAGCTTGAAGAGCATGGATCAATTAAAAGCTATTTCCTTGGGCTCAAGCTAGTAAGAGACTGAGACTGGGCATCATACCTATTTGGTCAGTTCCCTAACCCACCACCACCCCTTATTCTTCTACCACTTGTAAAAAATTGAAGTGAAAGGCAAGAAGATAATCTTTGCAGCTGAGGTAGTCATCCAAAGTGACTGGTTAGAGTCAACACTCATAAACAAGGTAAGGCAATGGGCAGAAGTAAGACTGACCCCAAACCATGTTTTGGAAGGAAATGTAGGAAGGAGTGAGGGGACTGACGTTCTGAACCTTGGCAGTGAGTACTTTTTTATGGGGGCAGTGAGGATATCCTGCCTTCAGTTGTTGGTGGAAAAGAAGCTCTTAAGGAGAGAAGACAACTTGGAAAACAGTAGTACAGACAAATAGTGACGTGAACTGAAAGAACCATCACAAGTGGAATGAAAAAGCTACCACAAATTTGAGTACCTGATGCTATTGTTCAGTACGAAGCACAGCGTCACGATGATTCTGCATGCAGATGTGGAATGGAGAAGCAGAACACTTTCCCCATAGTTCTATTTGGCTTCAAAGGTTGAGCAATCCCAGACCACCAAATCCACCCATATTTGTAGGAAAATTTAAAAATGCAACTAGCATCATAATTGATGTCTGTATTATTGTCTAGTTAGGATTTTCTATTCTATTACCTATTCCAATTGTGCAGACAATTTGGAATAGAATAAACCTTTCTCTAAATCTTTCCTGTTTTCATCTTTTATAATTTTTATTTATTCACAGCACATTAAACTCACAATGTATTGAGCATTTAGGGTTTCATTAACTCATACTCTAATTTTTATTTATTTATTTATTTATTTATTTTTTATTATTTTAGTTGGAGTCTCACTCTGTCGCCAGACTGGAGTGCAGTGGCCGCTCTCGGCCACTGCAGCCTCAACCTGCTGGGCTCCAGCGATCCTTCCGGCTCGGCCTTCAGAGTAGCTGGAATTACAGGCGCGCGCTACCACATCCAGCTGATTTTTTGATTTATTGTAGAGATGAGGTCTCGCCAAGTTGCCCAGGAGGGTCTTGAACCCGCGGGCTCAGGCAATCCACTCACCTCAGCCTCCCAAAGCGCGGGATTACAGGCTGAGCCACCGAGCCCTGCAATTTTTATCTTTAAAGTTGTTAAAACTAAACTTAGATAATATCAGTTCTCACTATGATCTATTCTTTATATTACAAAAGTAATTTGGCAGGGGTAGGAATCAGAAATGCCTTGAGTACAGCTTCAGAGATATGTACACACTTTCGTTTTGCGTGTAAACTAAAATTTAGATAGATTCCGGTTAAACAGCTCAAAGGAATTTGTGTGATGCATGGAAAAAACAGTATAGGAAAACATTATCATATAAAAAGACTAGGCCTTTGCAGAAATTGAATCTGAACTGCGATCAACTCTTAAATTTTATTCTTACCATCTCATATGTTGTTTCCTTCTCTAAAAATCATAAAAACAGAAATAGGAATACTTGTATTTCTATAAAGACTTCAATATTCAATGCAACCATTAAAATGACCAATCTATTTTTAAAATATTTTTATCATGGTAAAATATAGAGTATACTATTTTCAACTGTAACTATTTTTAAGTACACAATTAAATGGTATTGATTACATTTACATTGTTGTGCAATCATCACCATCTCTTTCCAAAACCCCAAACAGTATTAATTAATGACTCCCCATTTCCTCTTCCTCACAGCCTCTGATAACCTCTAATCTAATTTCTATGTCTTTAACAGAAACTTGCCTACTCTGGATTTTCAATAAAAAGCCATTTTTATTAGTTTATTTTACTTAGCATAATGTTTCCAAGGTTTATTCATGTACTATGCACTAAATTTTCATTTATTTAATGCCTGAATAATATTCCATAATATGTGTGTACCACATTTTATTTATCATTCATCTGTTGATGGACACTTGGCTTTTTTCCACCTTTTGGTTATTGTGAATAATGATTCAGTAAATATTGTCATACAAATATTGTTTGAATCTTTTAAAAAATTATTTCCAGTATATGCCTAAAAGTGAAATTGTGGGATCATGTGGCAATGTGTTTATCTTTCTGAGGAATTACCAAACTTTTTCGCAGCATCTGCATCATTTTACATTCCCATCAACAATGTACAAGGGTTTCAGTTTCTTCACATCCTTACCAACACTTGTTATTTTCCTTTTTAAAAAATTATAGCCACCCTAGTAGCTATGAAGTGACAGCTCATTATGACTTTGATCAGCAATTTCCTAATTACTAATGCCAATTTATTTGTAAAAGCTACACTTAATAAAATAATTAATATTTTGTGTCACTAAATGTTCATTTCTGGTACTTTATTTTCTTGGGTGGCCTTTAAAACATTTTATTCTTAGATCAATATTTTAAATGCATTTTATAAGAGACAATAAATTTATTGAGTTTTTTATTGTAATATGTTCTAAAGTCAAAATTCAGAAAGCTCTTGATGAAAAATATGTTTTAATTTTTTTTTAAAGGGCAAATATGCATGCAGCATTTCAAACAAAACTGAGAGCAGCAGTGAACACATTCAATGTCCAGATATTGCCACTCTTTAATAAAAGCTTCTTGTATATCTGATTTAAATAACATATAGCACCATTCTAACTCTATGAGAGACTGTTTAAAAGACTAAATAATGGATTTTTTTCTTGTATTACCTTCTTGACTACAACTACATGCCTGCTTATACAAAAATGTAGCTTTATTTTAAAATACCTTCCAAATGTCATCTAATCCACATAACAAATGAAAATATTTGCCTATTTTTATCTGAAGTCCCCTTTCCAACTAATGCTTGTTTATATATGTATATATATATTTTTTTCTCAAAGTGTAAAAATTGGAATTTATTTTTTAGGTGCTATTGTGCATGACAACACAGAATTAATTATTATCATTTAAACATAAGCAACGTGATTCTAAAAATATGATATGTAAATAATGTCACAATTAATTGATAATTTAGGTGTCCAGTGGTCTAAATGCATTAAATTCTGTACTGTAAAAACATGCAGATGACCTGTTCGTAATATTAAGATAAAGCTTTTCCCAAAGAATGGTTTGTTGTCATAATTGATTCTTCATTTAAATAGGTATTAGTTTGGTGTTTCTTAATTTGCTAATTTGTACTAGTGTAGAGAAAGAAATGAGTAATGGATAAATATACCATGACTAAATGATATACAATAGTCCAATGACTATGAAACATTTCTCATTTCTTAACATCATTCCATTAGAGTTCTAAAATAAGGAGTAATGGAAGCTTTTCTATTCCTCTCTTTTTAAAAATGAAAGTCACTTAGGGAAAAGATTGCCAATTTATCTTTAAGCTTTTTTTTTTCTCTTGTTTCCAACAGCCATGCTCACCAACAAACCTCTCCCACTCAAAAGCATTGAAATAGACATGCTGAGGATGCGAAAGGATGCACGTCTGTGATGTGAACACAGGAGTGGGTTGCTTCACTTCCAACTCCTTCTGGAGGACTTAAACAGACACTAATCTTGAAAATACACAGAGAAAAGCTTCTTTCTGAAAACATATGCTCACACACAAGTTATTGTAGTAATGAGTGGGGTGGGTGGGGGACGGGTAAGGGAGAATCCTTTAACAGCCCTAGCACTGAAAAAGGGAAGGGTGGTTTTTACTTGCTAAGATCATAATTTAAAACATAAACTGTTATGGATAGTCTACAAACATTTGTGGTACAGAAGACCTTAATACTGGCCTTTACTAACAATTCTTCTAATAACAATGAAAACTAATTGACAAAACATTCACCAAAAAGACAGAAAATAAGCAGAAATAGCTGGCCTAAAAATCAAAACCTCGCCAGTGTTTTACTCTGGCTTGAAATAGTCTTATTTCTACCAATGAGGAAAAAATACATCTTGACAGTCTATAGGCATGTTGATCCCCTGGGTAGGATTTGTAGTCTTATTAAAAAGAATTTTTTAAAAAATGTAAAATAATGTTTGCCTTTGCTCCTCAAAGAAATAGATAAATCATGCATGAATCTGAGGGACTTAACTTACAAAATGAGATGAAGGAGCATAATACCACCTCACAACACCTCAAGGTTTTTGTAAGGTCTGAGTGTGTGAAGTACCATGGGTGCAGCTCAGCTTGTCTGAGAGAACTGCAACACCTAATCTACCCTAACACTCAGAAAGGGTGCATCATTCTGGAATCTCCATCCCATTTGTCTTTCAGAGGTGACCACAAGCTCCAGGGCAAGTCCCATGGAGCAAAATCAGGAGACTCATAGGAAAATTCTTTTCACTAATTTACTGCCTCTTAATTGCAAAGAAGGGGGTCATTTAAATGATCAAAGGGGCTCTGCTAATAGCAAAATGTGGCGTATACATGGAAAATCCTAAGGATTTTACACATACTCTTCAAAAGCACATCTGAGAGCAAGTGTCTAAGGTAGAGAATTAGCTCTCTGCTAAATATCTAAACTATTCTTTACCAAAAAAGAATGCTTAAATTTTTTGGTCAGTTATGGCACATCATCTCATTTGCCATAAGAAAGGAAAATCAAAATAATAATGGTGTTTCTAACCATCAATCTTACACAAATACTTCCATCTTCTCTTGACAAATTAGTATAGACATTGTAAACAGGAATGTACCTATGTACAAAATATATGATAATCAGCATGCTAAACTATATATTTTACTATATCATATTTAGTTTTACAATCTTTTATTTCATGTAAATATCCCTGAACCTAATATTCAAAGATTTATTTTAATCCATTTTCTCCAGCTTCTAGGAGAAAAGAATCTCCCTTTTAATGTATCAATAAAAAACAGGATGACCCTTTTTTTCACATTAGGATAGGAAATTGTATACTGTGCTAGGAATTTTGGTTGCTCACTAAGACCCCCTCCAAAAAAAAATTTATATTTATCTTTGTGGCCAGTTTTCACCTTAGATTGTTATTGAACGACAGCTCTAGGTTTCTCAAATTTTTGTCAGCTAACAGTAACATTTTTCTAGGCTCTTACATCTCAAGTAAGCATAAACAGCTCTCTTACTTCTTCAGTGCATAGTTAAAATAATGCTGTGATGTTTGACAAAACTTCTTTACTCTGATTTTCTAGCAAAGTCAGTAATCTCAAGACACAGATAACAATGACCCAGGAAACATTAAATGACCAGGAAACATTAATAATCATTCGAAATAGAATTAAACATTGTCTTCCCCTTGGTCTAGGTTAGGAAAGGAAATTGCCCTAAACCTCTGTCCTTACTGATGGCTAAATAAACATTAAGCAACAACATGGCACCTATAAAAATCACTATGGCTCACTGTATTTATAACATCTTGCGGATGGGACCAAACACTCAGGAAGCAGCATATGTATATCTTCAATACCTTGATAAGAAATATGCATGCCAGAGAATAGATGATAAAGCCCAGGAAACTTCAGGTACCAGCAACCACAACAAATTTTTAGTTATCCATTTTTTGCAATATTCCTTTCAGGTTCAAAATGAAGTACATGTTGCTTTATCTTGTACCTCCCACAGCTAAGATAGAGTCATAACACTTGGTAACCTCTTTGGACTTTGGTGGTACTGTATCTTCGTGGCCAGTTTTCACCTTAGATTGATATTGAACCACAGCTCTAGGTTTCTCAAATTTTTGTCAGCTAACAGTTCTAATGTATTTGTCAGGTGACCAATAAAGCTGACAGTTTTGAGTAGGATCAGTACAAGTAAAAACTTGAAAATTGGATTCAGCTGGGTCAGGCTTCAGTTTGAAGAGCTATGCTAGTTAGTTTGTATTAACTATTGGCTAGTAATGTATTATGACAAAACAAACCCCAAATCATGATTACTTAAAACCACAACAGGTATATTTAACTGAAGCTTTGTGGAGAAGACTCATCTCTTTTCTACAATGTCTGGGCTTCAACTAAGATAACTCAAATGGCTGGGGGGTATGGGAGCTGAAATTTCTCCATGTGATCTTTTTATATAGTCTTTCCACATAGCTTGACCTTGCCCACAACATGGCAGGTTTGGGATATTTGAATTTCCTCTATGGATGCTCAGGGCTCTAAAATGTAGAATCTGCCAGTCCTTTAAGAGGCTATACTCAGAATTGGCTACACATCACTTCTACCATACTTTATTGTTCAAGCAAGATAATAAGCCAGCCCAGATTCAAGGGGAAAGTGATTAGAATACATTTCAACGAGTGCAGAAAAAAAAAACTGCAGTCGTTTTCAACCTATGATAGTCAGTGAATCCAATATCACTCAAATCATCTGTGACTGCGCAGATTTCTATAACAATCCCATGTTAGTCTTTAGATTAAAAATCATAGCAGAAGCTGTGAGCAAAGCCATACACTCCTTAACAAGTAGCTGTTCTCTTCTTGAGAAATGGTTCTTGGCTTGCTGTCAAATTCTGATAAAGACTAAACACATAACTGTGGGAAACCACGTGACCAACTGACCTGAGCACTACATCACCATGAGGGTATTAGCTGATCCACCATCCAAAGACAAGCATGCCTAATGCCCTCCACATCCAATTGGAAAATATATCTATACATTATCAGGCTTAGGCAGGCCCTCAATACACAGTAACATGGATAAGGGTTTCACATTCCCAAGACACCTATTCCTGCTACTCATTACTTAGCCCTCGGGAAACACCTGGACTTCATTCAGAATTCCCTCTGACTAGTTGAGAAGAAAAATTTCATGTCTGGTTTGCAGATGGTTCTTCATAGTAGCCTGGCACCACACAGAATTTTTTGTTAGGGCTCTATATTTTTTATTTAGGCTGGTCATGAAGAACAGTGGAAATGGGAACTCCTTCAAGTAAGAAGAACTTCAAGTGCCTTATTCATTATTCTGTTATGTAGAATGAATAATTCTCACTATCAAAGAGAGGTAGGGTTATTGATATATGACTAGAGATAAGAAAGAGTATGTCTATTATTCAGGGAATCTCGTGGGTTCCCTTTTAGTATTGCCCACATGCAGTTGAACAAGTGAAAGAAATAATTCAGCAACTTAGTACAGACAGAATTACCATGAGTTCAAAACTCTCAGGAATAAATGTCAAGTGATCTGTCAGCTCAAGAAACTGTCCAATAAAGGAGTTGACTGAAAGCAAAAGAAATATGAAATAAATAGCTGAGAAAAAATTATGCTATATCAAATATGAACTCATGAACAGCTGTAAAAATGAGAACTATAATGACTACCCCTATTTTTCCATTGGCGTGTTAAGTTTCATTGATCTGTTATTTCTACATGATTCTTTTTATTTTCTACTCTCTCTCTTACCTATGATTTTACATAGGATGTGTAGGTAATGACAGCTCGGTGTAGAGACTGCAAGATATCAAGATGCTGCTGAGTTATGAACTAAAAAGAGAATAAACATAAAGTAGAAATTAATGCAGGAACTGATGAGACTTTGTGCCATCGCTTTCAAAGAGAAGGTTTGTTTTTGTTTGTACAAGGAATAGATGCATTATGTTAGGCAGTATCACTTTGAAGTTATGATGAGTTTATTTGGAACTTTAAATATCAGAAGATGGGTAGGGATGAATGTTGAAAAGCCAAGAGTGTAGTGGAGCAGAGATTACATTGGCACACTCATCACCAAGTCCAGCAACTCCCTTGAGCTTACTTTCCTATGTTTGCAGTGACTAGAAATGGGATTTGCACATTAACATGCCAAAGGTGACAAACATTATTTTAATAGGTGCAAAAAAAGTCATTCTGTAAAAATCAACCTGTATTCATGATTGTGTATAAAGCTCTTAGCCAACAAGAAATAGACGTTAATTTCCTTAACCATGGCAGACAAAAATACCATACATTTGGTTGAAATATAATTCCTATCATTTTTGCTATTCAAAACTAACACAATAAATAAAGAAAAAGAAATGAGATGTAAATAGTTTTAAAAACATAAAAATGTGTCATTATTTTCAAATGACACATTTTCTATGAATAATAGCAATGTAAACAATTATAATACCATGTAACATTTATGATACTCTTACTATATCTGATACTTTAAATCAACACACCAACAGGATTTTTTTTTTTTTTTTTGAGTTGGAGTCTCATTCTGTCGCCCAGGCTGGAGTGCAGCGGCACATTCACAGCCACCCAAGTGTTGACCTGCTGGACTCAGGTGATCCTTCTGTCTCCACCTTCCAAGTAGCTGGAACTGCAGGCATGTGCTACCACGCCTGGCTGATTTTTGATTTATCGTAGAGATGATGGTTTGCCAAGTTGCCTGGGCTGGTCTTGAACCCACAGGCTCAGGCAATCCATTCGCCTCGGCCTCCCAAAGTGCTGGGATGACTGAGAGAGGCTGAGGCACTGAGCCCAGCTAGAATTTTTCTTTTAATGTGAAAAATTATTCTAAAACGCATATGAAAAAGCAAATGCATAAAAATAACCAAGAAATTAAATGACAAACAACTAAATAAAGAATCAGGACTTATTTTGAAGCTATGGTAACTAAAACATTTTATTATTCCACAGAGAGAGACAAATACATCAATGGAAACAATTTTGAAAACAATGGAAACATAAAACAAAAAACAAAAATAGACCTCCAAGTAAAACTTAACATGTGACAGAGTCGTCGTCACAAATTAAGTCAGATGGAAATATGTGTGTGTGTGTGTGTGTGTGTGTAGTCCCAAATGGATTGTAGAAGCTAGTATAAAAAACAAGCCAAATATTTTAAAACTCTTCAAAGAAAATATAGGAGAATATTTTATAACATCAAGACAGGGAGAAATTCCTTAGACAAGAAGTAGGAAATTAAAATCACAAAGAATACACTACAAAATTAACACATTCTATATGACAAAGTAACTAAAAACAAGGGTAAAAAGACAATAGACCGGAGGATGTCTTTGAAATATATATAACATGAAGTAATTTTTCTTTTTTTAGTTGGAGTCTCACTCTATCGCCCAGGCAGGAGTGCAGTGGCACGCTCACCGCCACCCCAGCGTCAAAATGCTGGGCTCCGGCGATCCTTCCGCCTCAGGCTTCCAAAATTATTTTTCAGAGTGCAAGAAGATATCCTCACATAAAAAATAGAAAATGAGTAAAGTACTAGAACAGCAATTCACTGAAAAGGAAACTCAAATGGGCAGCAAATGAATTTCCCAGCTCATTTGCAGTTAGGTTGGGTGCAAGTAACTGGGTTTCGGAAAATGGAATGCAGGCAGAAGTGATGAATGCCACTTATGTTCTGGGAAAAGAAGAAAATGAAATGGAGGAGGGAAAAGGAGGAATAATAAGAGGTGGTATAAAAAAGGGAGGAAAAGAAGGAGAAAAAAGCAGAGGAGGAGGAAGAGAAGCCGTTTCTGTCAACCTCTGCGATCATCCTCTGCTGAAGCAAAAACAAAGGTAACATATTCACGATGGCAGGGCTAAATAATAAAGGAAATTTCACTGCCACCATCTTATTTACTATGCAACATATTAAGAGTTCAAGGTTTATTACTGCATAGCCTAACTCTAACCTAACTAATATGACATTCAACCTGGTTTAGCCACACAATTTCCACATCCAGTTAATGACAATTCCATTTTTTGAAATGTTAAAATAAAAGACTGTCTCTTCTTTTTCTTTAACAGGCAACATCCAGTCCATCTGTGAATCTTATGGCTCTGCCTTCAGAAGATATCCAAAATCTAACTTTGATGGTCTTCTTCCAAGTAGTCATCATTTATCACATAGATTATTATAATTGTCTGAAAATTATTCTCTCTGCTTCCCTATTCATTCTTCTATCATCTAATCTCAATCCCAAAACTATAGTGAATCTCTGGAAATGTCAGAATTCCTGTAACTTGATTATGTCAGCAGTGTAGTTGTTTTAAATTTTCCAAGCTTCTCCTGAAAACCACATAGAGAAACCAGCATATAGACCCAGAATATGAGTATGTCTTGGGGACAAATGAGCCACAGTAGCAGGGCATGCACAATATCAACAGCTGTGTAACAAGAGAGCATGAGGTGAAAGAAACCTAAAGGGCTTAAAAGTCGTAGAACCAAAAAGGCACTAATAAACATGAAACCTCCAAAAAATAAGGACTTGTCTTGAGAGGACATTTAGAAAGAAAATTATACCTGAAAACAATTAGGGAAATCAGGAAAAAGTCCCCACAGACTCAGAATTGTAGGTAAGTGCCAAAATTACACAGATGTGGGTAAACTAAAATGGATGTGATAGTTTTAGCTTTGAATAAAATCTCACACACAGCCAGAAAATAAGTCCCTTCAAAAGGACAGTGCCTCATGCCACTGCAAACAATCAAATTAAAAAAGGAAAGAACCTTGAGAATAAAAGGAGTGAGGGAGAGAGAGAGAGAGAGAGAGAGAGAGAGAGAGAGAGAGAATTGGAGAATGGGAGAATGAGGGAATATTTGAGAAATTCAAAAAAAGTCTTAAAATGTACTTTAAGAGTAAATGCTTTCTTAGGTGCTCTTGTCACACAAAACAATAAATGAATGAATAAAAAAGTTTGTGAGATTTTGAGATGCTAGATATCTTAATTTACTTCACTATAGTAACCATTTTACTAGCTATATGTATCTCATAACATCACATTGTAACCCTCATATATAATAACTTTTTTTAAAGCTATAATTCAGCACATACAGGAAGCATTCATTATTATTAGTGGATAAATAAAATAGAACAAAAATAAAAGTGTAAATGCAAGACCTGATACAGTGAGCACAGCCATGGGAGATAAGGCCTGTGGACCTCAGAGATGAAAGGCAGAAAAATCTTTTTAAACCAGACATAGCTTAGAGAAACAAACAAGTGACTAGCAGAGAGAGAACATATTTTCAATCTTTTCTTATAAAAACAGAGAAAGAAATTCTTAAACTATGCTACAGAGAGAGAACATATTTTCGATCCTTCCTTATAAAAACAGAGAAAGAAATTCTTAAACTATGCTACAGGAAAAGCCTCTTTGGCCTGCCTTTCTCCTAATAACCCAGAAAGTCCCATCTTATTTTGTTCCTAATTTAAACATGGTGAAAAAAATACATTCTAGCACCATACAAAATTATTATAATGAAATGATGAATGAGGTCTTAAGACAAAGAGAATTCACCAAAAGAATAAGGTAATGGAACAGATGAAAATTGAAATATAATATTTAAATATTACAGAACAATTAATGCTTTGCTTTAAAAAAAACAAGAAATAGAAAAGCTCAGAACAAGTGAATAGATAGTAAAATATTTTTAGAAAATAAAATAGTATTTTTAGAAAATAAAATAGTATTTCCTAAAAGAAGACTAAATTAGAAAAACACAAGAGCAAAGAGACTTTCATAAAAGGAGCAGCAAGAGAAACTGGAACAAGAAGGAAGAAAACTGAAGAGAAATCAAACAGAATTTTTTAAAAATAATTTTTAAAAGATTTGAGAAATATATGTATGATGGGAAGAATAATGATTCCCCAAAGAGGTCTATATCCTAATCCCAGATAACTGTGAAAATGTTGCCTTGCATGGAAAAAGAACTTCATAGATGTGATTAAATTAAGCATGTTCAGATGAGATACTTCCTGGATTATTCAGGTGGGTGCTATATAATCACCAGGGTACTTAGAGGCAGTAGGTTCAAGTCAGAGGAGAGGTGACAAGGAAGCAGAGGTCAGAGGGATATTATGCCATGAGTCAGTCAACCTCAAGAGACTGGAAAAGGCATAAAGCTGATTTTCCCCAAAGCCTCCAGAAGGAGCACAGTTCTGCCAACCTATTTTAGATTTCTGACCTCCAGAACTGTAAGAAAATAAATTTGTGTAACTTTAAACTACAGAGTTTGTGGTAACTTGTTATATACAACAGCAATAGGAAATGAACACAATGTGATAGATGTAGAAGATATGATATCAGAGAACCAACATATGTATAATTGAAGTTTTCGAGGAAGAAAATCAAAGTAATGGGGAAAAACCCCAAATATTTAAAACATAATGGAGAAAGATTTCCTGAAGTAAACATTGCACGCTGTGCACCTGGGAAAACTAATGAAAAACTATGATCAAGTCACATTTTAAGCAATAATTATTATATTTTAAAAATAAGTTGGAAAAATCTTATGATACACAGACAAGAAGTTAAAATCACATATATGGCAGCAACTATCATATTCATATGAGAATTTTCAAAAGCAACAATTATCTAAGAAAAAAATGCAGCAACTTTTTAAAAAGATTTTAATGGAAAGAAATGTGAAAGAAGAATTTCATGTCCAGCCAAATTTCTCTTCAAAATAAAAGTCACAAAGAGCTATAAATATGCAAGACGCAAAAGAATATCATTCTCATAATCACTTCCTGACAAATCTACCAAAGGTGGGGGGGCTTCAAACACACAATTATTAAAAGTCTGGAAAATATTTAACTTAGTGGAATTAAAGTTAAAAGATGGAAATGTGGTTAAAAATATGTATTTTTAATATGTTCAGACATTATCACTAACAAAAAATAGAAGATAAGAATCATGGATAATGAAATAAATTCTTCACATATAAACTGAAAGTAAGATAATATTACTTGAATCTAAAGTATATTTAAGAATTATGTCTAAGACTTAACAGTATATTATAGATTAATACATGAGGTAGTAGGAGCATGAGTAATTTATGAGGTAATGATTAACACTAAGATAATGCTAGAGATTAAATTTTGAAGGTAAGGGTAAAAGTAAGGACTAATTTTAGTCTTGTTTGTAATAAGAAACCAATAGACAGTATCTAAAGAAAGAGAGTACTAATAATATTTTAATGATATAATTAAACTACAAGATATGAATGTCAAAACTTACTAAACACCAAAAGAAACACCAATAACAAAACGCAAAAACATAATTGAAAGAATTTAACTAGAAATACTGAGCCACATAGAAAACATACTGTAAAACAATATAACAAACTGAGACCAAAAATATCAACCACTAAGTAAATATAAACTAGCTTAAATCCCCTTCTGAAACATTCAGATTACTAATACAGTAAAAACTCAATTTTTTTTGTCATGCTACAACAAAAGTTTTTGGTAAAGTTAAAAATTTAAAAACAAACAAAGATACATAAGGAGTTAAAAAATAATGCAGTGATCAACATCTTAAGGTAAAATGAAGGCAAAAAAATTAAACAATTCAAATGAAATTCATTTTATAATGCTACAAGCTACATTTCAAAAAAAAGAGCATAACATAATAATATCAGTTTACAAAAAAAACACAACAGTCAAAGTCCCCTAATTCACTCCAGAGACAATCACTCTTCTGATTTTTATCATTTATTAGATTTGCTTATTCATGCAATTTATATAACTAGAATCATTTGACTCTGACTTCTTTCTCCCAATATTATATGTTTAGATTTATTCATGCTATGTGCATCAAAATCATGAATGTATTTATTTCAAATAATTATTTATTTATTGTAAATTTTGTTTTAAATAGGACGTAAACTGGAGGTCAAAGCTGTTGGGGTTTTTTCCCCCGATATAAATATGTGACACCATATTTTTATATTTTTTTTTATTTTAAAGGTGTGGAGTACATTTCAGGGTTAGGTATACAAATATTCATTATTTGTACATAATAATGAGATGTGCCCCTCCCTCCCCTAGCAGTTTCCCACTACTGTCAATCCCTTTCTTATAGTATTATGATAATTGTTCAAGTTTCTCTTATGAGTGAGAACAGATGGTAGCCTGCTATTTGTTTCTGTGATAGATCACTGAGTATGATAGATTCTAAATCCAATGAAGTTGCTGCAAAGTCCATATGTTTGTCCTTCTTTATGGCTGCATAATATTCCATTGTGTATATGTACCACATTTTTTCAGTCAGTCCAGCTTTGATGGGCAGCATGGTTGGTTCCATGTCTTTGCTACTGTGAATAGAGCTGCAACAAACATGTGTGTGCAGGTATCTTTTTTGTAAAACTTAATGATTTGAGTTCCTCCAGGTATATTCCCAATAGAGGGATTGCTGGGTCATATGGAAGGTCAATTTCTAGTTCTTTCAGAAATTGCCACACTGTCTTCCAAAGAGGTTGCGCTAGTTTGCATTCCTGCCAGTAGTGGCACCATATTGATTCACACTGGCCACTGTGTTGAAATTTATTTAACAGGAAAGGTGTGGATCTATTACTGGATTTTCTATTCTGTGTCAGCAACTATTGACTCTTCTTAAGCAAATATCACAATGTCTTGATTATTGTATATTTACAGGAAGCTTAAAATCAGATACTGTATATAAGTCTTCCAACTTTTTCTTCTTTTCCAAGATTGGTTTGTCTATTCTAGGTCTTTTTTTTCTTATGAATTTTATAAAAAATACATAAGAATTACAATACAGCTTATTTTCCAAAATTAACTTTGTATCTCCAGATCTTGCCAAATATACTCATTGATTCTAGCAGTTTGTTTTGCTTGTTTTTGTTTTTAATTTACTACTTTTGTAATCATGTGATCTACAAATAACACAATAGTATTTCTTTTCAATCATTATGCCTCATATGACTTGTTCGTCATTTATTGCACTAAATAGGACCTTTAGCACAATATTGAATAAAACTGATGAGTACACTTGCATGTCTCATTCCTGCTCTAGGAGAAAGGCATTTATTATTTGACCATTAAATATTTGCTGTAAGTTTGTCATAGAGTTTCCTTATCAAATTGAAGAAGTTCTTTATCTTTTCTTCTTTGTCCAAGTTTTTATCATGAATAAGTGTTGGATTTCATCAAATGTTTCCTTCAATTTATTTAAATAATCACTCATTATATTTCTCTTTAGTCTGATAATATGGAGACTTCTATTGTTGCTGGCGTCTCACTCTGCCCCAGGCTGGAGTGCAGTGACACCACAGCCTCGATCTCCTGGATTCAGGCGATCCTTCTGCCTCAGCCTCCTGGGTAGCTGGGACTACAGGTGTGTGCCACAACAACTCCTGGCTAATTTTTCATTATTTTTTGTAGAGACAAGTTATCACAGTGTTGCTCAGGCTGGTCTCAAACTACTGGCTTCAAGACATTCTCCCTCTTTGGCCTCCCAAAGTGCTGGGATTACAGGACTGGCATAAGCCACTGGGCTTGCCTGATAATATGGAAAATTATATTGATCAACTTCCTAATTTAAATCAACATTGAACTCCTAAGATAATCCTAATTTTTATGGTTTATGCATCCTATTTATTTATTTTTAGTTGGAGTCTTACTCTGTAACCCACACTGGAGAACAGTGGCACACTCACGGCCACCACAGCCTCGACCTGCTGGGCTTAGGCGATATTTCTGCCTTAGCCTTCCAAGTAGCTGGAACTACAGATGCACACCACCACACCTGGCTATTTTTGTGATTTATTGTAGAGTCAAGGTCTCACCAAGTTACCCAAGCTGGTCTCAATCCCCCAGACTCATGCAGTCTTCTCGTCCAACCTCCCAAATCACTGGGATTACAGGCTGAGCCACTGCACCCAGTCCATTATGTTTATTAATAAAATAGACATATTAATAACTTTGCAAAAAAATTTTGTCTATTTTTAAATGAGTTTTTTTGGCCTATAATTGTCTTTTCTTAATATGTAATTGTCCTTTTGTGGTCAAAAGCAGAGTTATTCTAGCCTCATAAACTGAATAGCACTGATACAAGTTTGGGATTTTGTGGGGTTTTCTTTCTTTCTTTTTTTTGGATACTTAATCCATGTAATTACCACATTAAGAAATTCAAGAAGAAAAACCATATGGTTCTCTCAATAGAGACAGAAAAATTTTGTGATAAAGTTTAATGTCTGTATATGATTTTGGGAGGTAGGGAGAGGATACCATTTAGAAAGACAGGACTAGATGAGAACTTCTTTAACTTTTGTTTTATTTTTTTTTTATTTTAGAATCATTGGGCACATGTGAGAATGTGTTTCATAAGTATATTGCGTGAAGGTGAGGTTTGAGCTTCTGACAAACTGGAATTTTGTCTTTCTTAAATGTTCATAAAATTCACCAGTAATGTCACCTGCATTTGGGGGGAAAATATTTAATTACAAATTAAATTTCTTCATAAAATAAAGATTCAAATTGTCTCTTTCTTTTCATGCCATGTTAGATAGTTTGTGTCTTTTAAAGATTTTGGCAATTTTATCTAAGCTGCAAGTTTATTGAAAATATTCATTATATTTCTTTATCATATTTTTAATTGCTGTAGATCTGAGATGTTATCTCTGCTTTTCCTTTTAATTTTGATGATTATGTTTCTTCTAATTTTTTAATTGTTAAGACTTGATGTAGGTTTATTAGTATTATTGATAAATTTTTTAAACTTACATTTTTTGTTTGGTCTTCTCTATCATTTGTTTTCTCTTTTCTAGATTTTCTCTCCAAAAAGTATTATTTCTATCCACCTTACTTTTGGTTTTTTTTTTTACTCTTTTTTAAAATTAACATTTCAACGTATAAACTTATTTCATCAATTTTACATTATCTTAATTTTCTAGCCATTTTCTTGACCTGTTAATTCTTCCTGAAGAAAGAGAAGAGAAGCTGTTAATTCTTTGTGAAAAAAGAGAAGAGAAGCTGGAACTGAAAAGCAGAAAATACATACAACTTTGGATAGTCTTACAATGCCAAGAATCTTGGGCATTGCAGAAATGGTAAAAGCATAGACCAACTGACTCTAAACTCTCAGAACATCACTGAAAAATATAATATCTGAAGTTAAAAAGACATTAGATAAGCTTAACAACCTAAAAAAAAAGCAGTAAAAGACAAATTGACTGACATAAGTTATTCAAAATAAAGACAGATGTTTTTTAAAAAGATTGAACAATGTGAAAAGAAAATGTAAGACAATGTCTGCTAATTTCACATGCATGAAACTGGATTTCCAGAACAGTTGAGGAAAATAACGACCAAAAAAAAAAAGAGTTAAACAATTGATAGCAGTAGTTTCACAAATTCAACACAGATAAAAGATCAGTGAAACTCAAATAAGATAAATACAAAGAAAGTTACACCTAGACGCAATATAGTCCATTTGATGAAGACAAAAGCTAAAGAGAAATACCTGAAAGTAGTCAGAGAACAAAAGAACACTTCCTCCAAAACAATAACAACAGTAATATGTTTGCTTATGACATTTTCTCATAAACTTATGATGTTTTCTCATCATAAACAAAGTAAGTCTGAATACAGAGAAATGACATTTTTAAGGCTAGAAGAAAATAATTGTCAGTGGAACATCTTTATTCAGAAAAAAATAGCATTCAAAAAATGAGGACAAAATTGAAGCATCTTCATGTAAATGAAAGCTGATAGAATTTGTTATTAGAAAGTTACACTACAAGAAATGATTTTTCCTGTAAAATCTCAGTGTTTTTTTCTGCCCTTTCTCAAAAAATTGGGGATCAAAGTATTGAATACCTGCAACAATAGTAAATGTGCCAGTAAATATAAAGGCCTTTTTTTTTTTTTTTGAGTTGTGGTCTCATCCTGTCACCCATACTGGAGTGCAATGGCATGATCACGGCTCACCACAGCCTCAAACTCCTGGTCTCAGACAATCCTTTGACCTCCTGTAACTGGCACTACAGGCAGTGTAATCATGCCAGACTGTGTTTTGCTTTTTTGTTTGTATGTTTGTTTTTGTAAAGACAAGGTATTGCTATGTTGCTTAGTCTGATCTTGAACTCCAAGGCTCAAGCAATCCTCCCGCATCAGCCTCCCAAGGTGCTGGTATTACAGACGTGAGCCACAACACTTGACCTAAAGGCTGTTTTAAAAAATGTTTCCAAATTACTAGAAGGATATTTGACTATTTAACTCTAAGAGAAAAACTTTCTATTATGTGGTTTATAACGCATGTAGTAGGAAAATATATGATAATAATTGCAAAAAGTATGATGGAGAAAGAAGAAATTCTTACATTGTACATGTAATATTAATTTATTAATGTATGGCAGACTACAACAAATTAAGAGTATATATTGTAGTTCCTAGAGCAGCCACAAAGAAAAAAAATAATGCTATGTATAGATTAAGAGGCAATAATGGAAAAAAGGCTGAATAAGAAACGCTGAAAATTTGCCTCTCCAAAAAAAGCAATGACAATGGCAAAAATGATTAGAATCAACATTTTCAGAATTCTAGAGATTAACTTAAGGTGTGCAGGAAGCCAAGGAGCATTTACTTTCTAAAATTGCTGGATTTGGGTAAGAACAGTGAGCTTTTTTGTCATTTTAAGCTATCCTAGTTTCATCACCCACTAACCAGTTGCTATAGTCTGCTTGTATCCTCTAAAATTCATGTGCCAGAAACTTATAATCGCCAATGCAAAAGTGTCAGGAGGTGAAGCCAATGGAGGGTGTTTGGGTCATGAGGGCTCTGCCCTCACAAATAGATTGATTATACTATATAAAAGGGATTTCATGAGTAGATTCACTCTCCTCTGGTTTGCCCATGTGAGGGCACAGCATTCGCCCTTGCTTGCCCTTCCATCATCAGCCATGTAAAGATGCAGTAAGAAAACCCTCACCAACTATGAGGACCTTAATCTTAGACTTCCTGGACTCCAGAACTGTGAGAAAATAAATCTCTGTTATTTGTAAATTACTCAGTGTGTGGCATTCTGTTATAGCGATACAAGCGAACTAAGACACCAGTTCAGCAGTAGCCTTGAAAAAAAGCAACCTGCATTCTTGGCAACGGAGGGAGCAGAAAGGAGGTTGAGGTCTTTCAAGCTTTTATTCTCGAAACTTTATCATAATATGACCTGCCTGGCAGTTCTCTGGAAGAACCAACTGAAACAAATTGGTTTGTTTTGTTTTTCTGTCTCACATAATAGAGAATATCAATAAGGATATATGAATTATAAAAACAATTGCCAGGTGCAGTGGCTCAAGCCTGTAATCCCAGCACATTGGGAGGCCGAGGTGAGAAGATTGCCTGAGCCCACTGGTTCGAGAACATCCTGGGCAACTCGGGGAGACCTCATCTCTATAGTTTAAAAGAAAATTAGCCCAACATGCTAGCACATGCCTGTAGCTCAGCTACTTGGAAAGCTGAGGCAGAAGCATCACCTGAGCCCAGTAAGTCCATGTTGGGGTGATTGTGAGAGTGCCACTGTGCTCCAGCCTGAGTTATAGGGTGTGACTCCAGCTCAAAAAAAAAAAAAAAATCAAAAGACAAATTATTAAGTTGAAAAGTAGCATAGCAATACAAAAACTCAACAGCAAATTAGAGTGAGTAGATGAAAATGTCAGCAAACTTGAAGACAGGACAGTTGAGATTACTTAGTCTGAGGAAGAGAGAAAAAAAGAAAAATGGACAGAGCATCAGAGATTTGTAGAACATTATCAAATATACCAACATATGCATAATAAATTCCCAGAATGAGTGGAGAGGTGACAGGAGAATAAAAAAGATTTGAAATAATAATAGCTAAAATTTTTGAAATTTGAAGAAAAACATTAATCTACATTACTAGATATTCAGTGATGCCCACAGAGGATAAGCTAAGAGATCCACAGCTAGACATATTATATTCATACTGTCAAAAGACAAAGAGAAAAGAGAGAATCTTGTAAGCAACAAGAGAGAAGCAACTCATTATGCACAAGAGATTTTTAGCAGCTTATTTCTTATCAGAAGCAATGAGGTGTGAAAACAGTGGGATAAAATTTTAAAATATTGACAGGCAAAAAAAAAATCCATCAGTTAAGAATTTTATATCTGGAAAAACTATCTTTTAAGAGTGAAGAAAAAATTAAAACATTCTAATATTTAAAAAAACTAAATTGTTTGTTACTGGCAACATGTTCTTCAAAAGCTACTAAAGAGAATTCTTTAGGATGAAGTGGGACTAATTCAGAACTCAGATCAACATGAAGAAGCAACAAGCACCAGTAAAAGTAAATGCAATGGTGGGCATTAAAGAGTATAATGTATTTTTGGTGTGTCTCCTTATGTGATTTAAAAGACAATTGCATAAAGCAGCAGTTATAAATCATAATGCATAATGATGAAATTTGTGATGATAACTGCATAACAGAAAGGGAGAGAATATGGTTATATAGGAGCAAAGATTTTGTATACTTTTGAAATTAAATTGATGTCAATTTAAACTAGAATTATATTAAATTAAGATATTAATCTGAACTAGGTTGTTATAAATTAAGGTGTTAATAGCATTCCATAGGAAACACATGAAGAAAATAAAAAAATTTACAGTAAAAGAGATGACAAATGAATGAAAACGATACCAGGAAGTATCTATTTAACACAACCTGAAGACAGTAATGGAAGAATTGAAAAATAAAAAGACATAAGTAGAAAACAAAAGGCAAAATAGTAGATGTAAATTCTATTTTATCAGTAATTACATTAACTGTAAATGCATTAAAGTCTCTAATGAAAAGGCAAAGGATAGTGAATGTACAAAAATATTTTTAAATATCCAAGTATATATTATCTACAAGAGACAAACTTTAGATCTAAAGACAAAATAGATTGAAAGTAAAAAGGTGGAAAAATGTTATACCATGTAAAAAGTAATAAAAACACGGTTGGGGTGCCATAAGATTAGAAAAATGAATTTAATACAAAAATTGTTATTGGAGACAGAGGACATTGTATAATGCTACAATGAATAAAGTCAATTGTGTGAATAAATATGGAATTTAATATCTTATACAGTAAAATTAGATCTTATTTTTAAGTATTGATAATGAAACTGAAAAATATTTTCAAAAAAGAGAAATGGTATAGAAAACATTATTTTATTATAAAGTAGTGAAACTTAAAATTAATAACTACATTAGAGGCAACCTTTTTGGGTTCCCTCCCACTGTGAGAGCTTTTCTGTCCTCTTAATAAATCCTGCTTTCTCAAAAAATAAATAAATAAAAATAAATAATTACATTAGAAAACAAAAAGTTTCTTCCACCAAGAAGTTCTTCTTTCCAAGAGGAAGGAGAAATTAAAAATTGTCATTGCTAGGAAAATACTATTTAATTTAATCTTTGAGAAATCATTTAAGCAATCCTTAATATAAAATTTATAAATTCAAATATTTATAACAATACAAATGAAAAATTATGTTATTTAGATCTTCTATACAATTGCTTGTTTTTTGATTGATATAGCTTACACTAAGGAAGTTTCATTAAAATTTCCCATTACTGGCCGGGCTCAGTGGCTCAGCCTGTAATCCCAGCACTCTGGGAGGCCGAGGTGAGTGGATTGCCTGAGCCCGCGGGTTCAAGACCTGCCTGGGCAACTTGGCGAGACCTCATCTCTACAATAAAAAAAAAAAAAATTAGCTGGGCGTGGTAGCGTGCGCCTGTAGTTCCAGCCACTTGGAAGGCTGAGGCGGAAGGATCGCTGGAGCCCAGCAGGTCGAGGCTGCGGTGGCCGGGAGCGGCCACTGCACTCCAGTCTGGTTGACAGAGTGAGACTCCAACTCAAAAAAAAAAAAATTTCCCATTACTAATGTGTTTCCATTTTTCCTGCATTTTCTGTAATTTCTGCTTTATTAAAATTCATACTGTATTATTTTGTTATCATTTTGAATTTTGTCATCTTTTTGAAATTTTCTTCTTTCTTATTCAATGTATTTTAGTTTGAATCAATGCCAAATTTGAGGCCTATGTTTTTTCCTAATAAG